>JAODJW010000033.1:20960789-20983908 GCA_026777045.1 Hyperopisus bebe
TGTTGATGTCTGGATATGCCATAGTTTTTCTAACCCTAACCCTAGCCTCAGTTGGCTAACCCTAACCCTAATTTGGGGCCTTAGGGTCAATGAAGAGGTTGTTGCAAAGTAGGTAATATGCTACTAAAGCATGCTAAATTGTGGTTTCCTATCCAATTGGCGAACAGAACTGTCATATAAATGTCAAATAGCTGGATGTACATAATAAAGTGGCCACTGAGTGTACAAAATATTGGGTGATTTATGCTAATTGTTTAAAAAAAGTAAATTAGCCACCATAGATGTATGTTTTGTTACAATAGCTATGTAAATCAGGGGCACAACCAACTTGCAAACAGAATATTAACTAGCTTTGCTCAGTCTTTAAAAGACAATATTGATCAATATTCTCTAAAGAAAAAATTTTTTCGAGCTAAATTGCCTGGTTCCACTTTTGCGTAACAACATAACAAAAAAAACACAATAAAATTTTACATGCTTTGTGTTTTAAGCGAATGCATGCGGTGTAGATCCTATAAAGAGACAGTCCACTGATCTGGCCGGCGTCCAGGGGAGGCCTCTTCTCCCACAATACCTGTCAATTCCTGTGAGAGCTTTGATATCCTAGCACCGATAAAGAAGCATGAACATGTGTACAAAAATCAACAACAGCCCCCCGTAACCAACTGGTCATACACACTTACTGCACAGATACGCAACACGCTACAGGAAACAGGGGGGGACACTGGCTTGTATGAAAGAGACATGGTTTAAGTGATGATTCAGTAGCTCTCAGTTCTCTGCCTTTATGCTCTCTAACAGGTTATCAGCTGTCTTGGCAATATGACATGGCACCAGTCCAAGAATAAGATGAAGGAACAGGACAAAAGGTCTTTAAGGTACCTTCCAGATTACATCCTTTTGTTATGCTGGGTTTATACTAAAAAGAAATTAGGATCATGTAGGAACCACTAGCTATAACTGAAACGAACCAAAATTATCATGTATTATTATGCTTAAACACAGTATGTGATTTGTACTGCTCAGTTCCCACACCGTTCCGGGATTATTTGCCATGATTTTTGGATTAAATTTACTAGCGTTAAGCAACAGGCCACTGCGACTGAGTGGGACCAACCAACACATATGAGCTGTGAATAAATGCAGTGACCTGCAGGAGCTGGGATGGAAGCCAGACGCGGCTCCAACCGGCATGGATTAAGGAGATGAGGCTCTCTCAGCAAGGGCACACGCAGGATGCTAACTGCTCTCCTCAGTGCTGGATGTTACTGGAAGCTCACGAGCTGGAAGTCCTACTCAGCCAGTGTGTGTGCTAAGCCTTAAGGGTTCATATCTTCACGGACTGCCACCAGGACGGACATGGAACCAAGAGAACGTGCTGGATCTGGTACCATCATGCAGAGCGGTCTCCTAGCTAGCCCGGTTGTACACGCGTGTAGCTGCAGACGGAGCGGCCCGCTGCCTTGCCCCGGGCTTATCGCTGAGGTGTATAAATGGGCTGTCGCGGGGGCCGCCAAACCGAGATGAGATGCAGAGCTTTTAACGCTGGTGGGCTATTATCCCCCTGACAAAACGCCTGGCGTCAGCGTTATCTGTTCATCCTCTCAGAGTGGGGGGAGTGGGGGGAGTGCGGGGACCGGGACAGACCTCCCCCCCCCCATGTATGAAAACGCAGCAGCACACTTCATTAACGAAAGGCCTGCCTGTTAACCTGCGCTTGCAGTTTGCGTCCGTGGGGGCCTCTTCTTTAAATGCAGATGGTACGTCTGTACCCTGCTCGACGGTACTGCAAAAGGGTCCATCAGTAAGCCTATCACCGGGCGTAAAGCACCCTGTGCCTCATGGATGACAGCAAGCTCAGGGAAATTAAACAGGCTCATTGCAGCCTTTCTGTGAAACATGAGCTCACATGATCAGCTAGAGTATAGATGTAGCAAAACAAGTCTAATACGGCAGCAGGAGGTAACAGATCTTTCTAATTACCCACTGACTACATCTGCTGGATTTCCAAGGCCAATAGGTCAACAGGCCCACTGGTTAAGCCCCTAACTGATATGCTAGCATCCATGGCAGTAGTCAACAACATGGTAAGATGTTGTTATGGTAAGGACAGGTTGGAGGTGTGGCGGCCCTTTCCTCCTATCTGTTAATCGAGGGGTGATCTAAGGTCAGCCCGATACATTGCTGTCACCCCACTCCACAGCATTAATGGGTGTGGAGGAATGACAGCGATATGGGCGCCATGTTGGAACTCGCCTCCACCTTGCCTGAGCTCTGCCAATGAAGCCTACAGAGCTCCTCCAGGGGCCTGGGTTCCAGCCACCTTAGGTCTGTGAAAGCACGTGCTACCAAGAACGATAAGAAATAAATAAGTTCTCGTATGAGGAGATGGTATGCGAGTGCTTCTCATTCATTATGCTTCTGTGCGACTTCCTAAACTGTCCTACACACAATGAGCCAAATTATCATGTGCGGCAGCGGTACACTGATGGAAACAGATTATGCCGTTTGCCGGAGCCGCGGAATGGATGAACTTTTAAGAACGCTTCCTAATGGATGGATTCACAGGCGAGGGCTGTGTTCATTATTAATCAACTGCCGTTTGCACACAGGAGGGATTTGCTGTACCTTTATTTTCTCCCAATAATTGCAGCATTTCAGATGTAAAATATGGGAAAGGAACCATTACGTGTCTCTGAATGTTTTTCCGGTCTGTGGTCATCACTATCTTCCCTTGGAGTGGGAAGCAAAAAATGAAGAGAAATCCTAGGTGGGTCTGTACATCACAGGAATACATTAACGCTAGGAGGGTCTGTACCTCTCAGGGAGACATTAGCGCTGGGAGGGTCCGTACCTCACAGACATGCATTAGTGCTGGGAGGGTCTATACTTCATTGGCAGTCCCATATACCTTCCCTTTCTCTCCCCAAATCTGCAGATTGAGCTCAATGTTCACGTTTAAAAACAGCCCTTGATGACATATTACTAATAGTAGAATATTAGAATGATATAGCTGGAAACATTAATCTGCAGGAAGTGGCACAGCTTCAGTGTAGCTGTAAGTCTGCCCTTTAGTCAGAGATTCGGACTGACGTTTGTGACTTGAATTCGAGTCGTACTTGAGTCACTCTTAAATTGACTTACGGCTCATTATTTTTTGACTCGGACTCAACTCGTTAATTGCAACAATAAGAGTCTTTAAGGCTCTGTTGAAATTTTGACACACGCAAAGCATTAAAGGTACAACGTTACTCTCCCCAAACCGTAATGGCGCTAAACACATCAAGATGTGCGCAGAGTATAGGACCTGGAGCCAGAGAGGTGTGACATCAGGCGATATCAACAAGCAACACGCTTTTTCGGTTTTGCCACCGGTACAAATTGAGGACCTAATGTGACAAAGGGAAGAATATTGTGGATGTTATTCCGAGTTTTATTTTACATTAGAAGGCACCACGTAAGTTTTACTTAACCTCTGTCATAAATTATATATAATGTACGTTGTGTTGTTATACAGTGACACAGATCCCTCACTCCCTCAAGGACCTGTTGAGCACCGGGTGCGTCTGTGCCTCAGTCTTTGTGTGCATTTGGATTATGTTTATATTACAATGCATGGGACCAGAACCATCTGTTATTTCGATGTTGTGGGGATGATTTTTCAAGTCCTAAAATGCCAAAAGACTTGTATTTAGTTTGGTTACTTAGGGTTAAGGTTAGGGCTGGGTAGGGGTTAAGGTCGTCATGTCGGGATTAGAGTTTTCCCCCTAGAAATGAATGGGGAGTCCCCACAAAGATACAATTACAAATCTGTGTGTGTGTGTGTGTGTGTGTGTGTGTGTGTCATATTTACTGGCATTAGTTATTCACTAATCATGGATCTTAATATTCAATGTGTCCATATCCAAATATGTTTCCTTATCTGTTTACTTAATCTTATTCTATGTAAGCATCTTTGAGATCTTGAAAAGCACTATGTAAATAAAATGTATTATTATTATTATTATTATTATTCAGTGTGTAGTTGATCCATGCAGCATGCTAAGCAGCAGGGAGTTATGCTCAGTTTCAGGCAGCTTGCGTGTGCTCTTACACGCATGCATACACCTGCATGTACACTCACACACTGACACGCATACAGAGACGGATACTGGCGCCCAGCTCTGCCGTTCCGGGGACTGCCTTCCTGAGACTGCGTTCCGGTGACTGCGTAGAAGCTGTCAAGCAGACTGCAGAGCGGAGAACGGCTCCTACGATGCACTTCAGTGAAAGGTCACCTTCCGTACCACGCTGCTGCCGCTCCTGTATCTCTGCACCTCATTTTGCACGCAAAGTCCATGGAGATCAAGCATCCATGACGGGATTTTTCACCACGTCGGAACAACACCTGACACAATGCGTTCTTTACATTATTATTATTCAATCCAGATCGCCGTGTTTTTCCGTTAAAGACAGACTGTGGCTCTCCCCCCAATGGAGCTTATATACCCCGCCTCCCCAGCCAATGACGTTATTGTACACATGCCTGATACCGCCGCTGTGATGATGTCATCCGGCACGGCTTTCTGGTCCTTTCCGCAGGTCATTCGCTTACTGTGTCCTGTGCCTTTATCATAGGCGTGAGACCAGCCTAACAGCCCATGAACAATATTTTGCATAAATAAAATTATATAAATAAAACAAACAACAGGTAGTAATCATCAAATGACAGCATATGGCGCCCCCCACCCTTCCCCTCTGGTGTCTCCCACCATTATGCACAACGGTGTAGAACAGGGGGTGGAGCACTGCATACATATGTGTGCTGGAGGCTTTGTGCAGTGTGTAACTGCACTGCTTCGCGCAGTGTGCAGCTGAACCAAGGCGGAAGGCAGTTCTATCCATTCGTAACACAGCGCCAGCGGAATGTGGGAGGGGAAGTCATTCACATATCTGTCAGCTTAGAAGCAAATTCTGCTAATGTGGGATGGATCCCAGGTTCCATGCTGTGTAACATGCTGTCTCTTCAGCTCATGTTTATGGCCACAGACATTGTGTGATTTCATCATGCTCATTTTAAGGTGAGTCCCACATCACTGGCACCACCAAGCATAATTTTTATATGCACTGAAGCTAGCTTTAGCGCAGTGACCAAGCTGAGCCTTAAAGGCAACGTCAGCATGGCGGTGGATGTGAAGACAGGCTATTTGCATGTGGGCAGCCTGTTGCCACACAAGTTGTTACATTGGATAGATTTTCTAGGCATGGGTCTGATCTCTGAGCTTATGGATGGCACTGCATGGGCCTACCACTTCAACTAACTCTGTGTTGCCACGGACAGGTGTCGGCGAGGTCTGGTGTCTGCGAGGTCAGCCATGTGTGAGATCTGCTGTCTGCGAGGGCTGGTTTCTGTGAGGGTAGGTGTCTGTGAATTCAGCTGTCTGGGAGGGCAGGTTTCTGCGAGCTCAGTTGTCTGTGAGGTCAGCCGTCTGCGAGGGCTGGCATCCGTGAGCACAGGCATCTGCGAATTCAGCTGTCTGTGGAGCAGGTATCTGCGAGCTCAGTCATCTGTGAGGGCAAGTGTCTGTGAGCTCAGTTGACTGTGAGGTCAGACGTCTGGGAGCTCAGCTGTCTGCAAGGACAGGCATCTGACAGGGCACATTTTCTACAGCAAATTCTGCTCTGCTTAATCTAAGTGAATCTCAGTGTAGTTAGAGATGTACAATATTAACTAACTAATGGAACTTGCATGGCAGATGGGATAACCTAGACTAGGAGAGCTAAGTGAAAATAGTCATGGCTAGTTTAAGAAGCACGAGAGCCAGGTGAGAATGGAGAGCAGGATCAGGCAGGTACAATCATCTGCAGACACAGACTGGACCATCCATGCAAAATGAGAGGAATATTTTTCCCAGCCAAAACACTCAGAAGAAAGGAAAACATTTTCAGTGATTGTCTAACATAATGACCATCTCTGATTAAAAAATAATAATAATAAAAATTCAGGAACTTTCCGGCAAGCAGAAAAGCAATCAGTTAATCCATCATGGGCCTGCACATCCCTGATAACTTCTAAGAGAGCTTTCCAAAATGGGCACATTGCCAACATGAGGCTCGCTCGATCGGAAATGTTTTCGCTCCTGTCATCCCGAGTCATGTCGTCTAGCGGCTCTATTATTCCTCTTGCTGTGCGATGCATCTTATTTTATGATTATTCCGAAACATAATCATGGTGCAATTATCTGTGTGTGAGCCCTGCAAAAGGCCAGCATAGAGTTCAGTCACTGCATAGAGTTCACTCACTGCATAGAGATCACTCACTGCATAGAGTTCACTCCCTCCCTCTAGCATCATCTACATGTTTGCTTAGTAACAACTCCCAGTAATCAGTGCAGTGCAAACAGACAGAGCGGTTCATGCACAGAAACGCCAAAGGGACTTTCCAAAGAATTATTCGGAGCTGCTCTCCCAGCCCAAGTAGATCTTAGAACACACACATCCGCCCCTGCCCTAACAAAAGACATTTTAAAACTACAGGCACTGCTTTCTCATTCGCATTCTGAGGAAGTGTTTTACTTGATTGTATTTGTCTGTTTTGGTTGTCTGTAAGATACAAACAAATGGCCAGCTTATAGGAAAAGCTGGTTTGCAGAGCTCCAGAAACTGGCTTTAACTTATTTGAGATCACTGTGTTATTATGCTTTTCTGAATTATCCATACAGATAAACGGCCATGTCTCCTGATGGTCTCCTGAAGCCTAGCCCAGGAAACACTCTGGACAGGATGCCAGTCCATCACAGGGCATGAGGTAGGGGACACACTGGACAGGATGCCAGCCCATCACAGGGCATGAGGTAGGGGACACACTGGACAGGATGCCAGTCCATCACAGGGCATGAGGCAGGGGACACCCTGGACAGGATGCCAGTCCATCACAGGGCATGAGGCAGGGGACACCCTGGACAGGATGCCAATCCATCACAGGGCATGAGGCAGGGGACACCCTGGGCAGGATGCCAGTCCATCACAGGGCATGAGGCAGGGGACACCCTGGACAGGATGCCAATCCGTCATAGGGCACATAATCAGAAACATATTTTCTAGGTTTAAAAGTTCAAGCACAACTGTCCAAATTTTGACTGACCAGGTGATCCATTGTAAGCCTCTCATTGGGAGTCTGCTTTACTTTCAGGAGAATCTGAATTTGCGTGCACAGGGACAGGATTCCTGGCAGAAATGTAATGCTTCCAAAGCTCTGCTGATGACCAGTGGCTATTCTTCTCTGATCAGTGATGGATGCATCAGTACCACCTGGCCATTAAGTACATTTACATCTGTGGTTACTGCTGAAATACACACCATGACACTGCATGAAATAAAAGACCCTTATTCTTCAAAAACATCACTCAATCATGCCTGCAAGTGATGGACACTTGTCTGTGGCAAGTGGGACCACAGCAGCAATTGAAAAGGCCCCTTGAAAACTAGAGTAAACTTGTACCTGCCCTGAACACCCCCCAAGAGACCCTACTTTGCATAAGTGATTGGAAATTGGATGGATGGATGGATGGATGGACGGACAGACGGAGCAGCTCTTGTTTCTCTCAGCCTCAGACATCATTATCTGGATTTCCATGTTCTACACAAATGGGTCAGAAATATAAAAAGGCAATTTCTACATGTCTTAGATAAGGGCTGAAGAGAAGCACAGAAGCGATAACAACAGAAGTGAGTGCAGGACTAGAACTGACCTCCTACAAAGTTTAGCAAGTGAATATTACCCAGTTTCCAGCTGGGTGGTAGCACAGCATGGCTTTAACTGTTAGTTTGCGCCCCCTGAAGGGGCGACTCATCTGTAGTATGGCTGCTAGATTCCAGAATTGAAAAAAAAAATCATAACGTAAAAAAATTCAGACTGAAAATGACTTAATTACAGTAATATAAAAGTTTCCAGCCATTAAAAAAAAATTGCAGTAGTAAAGCCACTTTGATAAAAATATTAGACTCATGTCTCTGAAAAGCTGATAATTCCAAGACAAATCCATGTTAGTATGCCTGTGAACATGTTTGTTTATCCATTTAAGTAATAGTTTTAGAAATCAGTTTGTGTTTGGTTAGCATCTCATGACTGTCGGGACTTAAACCATTCCATGTTTGTGCATGTTGTCTATTTTAAGGATTCTCTTTCAGGAAGGTCCTATTTTCGTGATATTTTTCATATAGGGGCACAGGCTAAGAGGTAGAAGTGAGTCCTTCTCGATCAGCGGGAAAGTTCATTGTATGTCGACCATAAGTGTAAAGAGGAAGACAATAGCTGAAATGCATGATAACGGAACTCTGTGGCCTTATCCCATAGGCTGTCCCTTCTTCCCGGAGATAAACACGCCTGTGATAATACCTGACCCGTATGCCAGGGGGCAGCGCTGCTGTCCCACACTCCTGCAACAGAGTAGGATTTGCTTACTCTCCCCGTGTTTCCCAGCTTTCTCTGGTTTTGGCATATATTTCCTGCATTGGCAGCCTGGAGCCTCTGGGCAGTCTGGTTTAGGCTGCTGGATGGTCTGAGAGGATCAGGCATCTGCCAAGCCATCGTTTTAGGGGCTATCCCTAGCAGCGAGACCCCCCCCCCATCTGCCCCATCGCACGAGTAGGTGAGACCGTGTGTCTCAACCGGCCGCCTGTATCCAAGCAATGTCTCAAAATACCCCATGTCCGTACACTTTCTATTGGACAGAATAGCTTCCAGGTCAAAGGTCGGTGTCAGAAGAGGGCGCTGTGATGAATATAGAAAACACCAGGCGAGGAGTGAGAATGTTTGTGTTTGTGAGTGTCAGTGCTGTTCAGAAAGCTGGCGTTCAGAAAGCTGGCGTTCAGAAAGCTGGCGTTCAGAAAGGTGGACAAGCAGGTTACATCTGCTGCAGAAACGGCATCCTGGCATTTGCTTGTCATTCTATCTTTATATTAATCCCCCCCCCCCCCCCCCCATCATGCCAGCCCCATCCAAGGCCCCAGTGCCGCTGCCGCCTCAAATCTGCAACGGCATTGTAGCCATTTAGGTAAAGTCACATTGAAAGGTGTTTTTTGCCTGAGTTATTCGTGCAATTCGATATTCTCTGATGCGGCAAATACGTCAGCCTCCAGTCCGTAGAAACACGCCTTCCGCGGGCTCGCCATGTCTGGCTCCCCCCAGGCTAAGCCCCGGCAGGTGGCCGGGTGTACCCCCCCCTCCCTGCGCATATAGCCTGCGTGCAAATGAGCGCGTTCAGAAGAATCTTTTAAAACCGAGAGACTTTGAGGTCAGTATGGAAGATTGGTTTACATTACGGCATGCTTTGTCACACTCACAACAGCCTACAGATTTTTCCGTTGGGGGGGGGGGGGTAATTTTTGTTATATACATATTTTTCTGTGAAATGCCATGTAAGACAGTGAGCACATTACGCATCATCACATTTATGTTTCCCCAGGGAAATTTGACACACAAGGCTAAAATTGATTTTTTGGGTGTAAATAAGAATTTCAGCACATTTGTGTACGGCCCCGTGCCCCGTACCTAATGGCTGACTATATTCGCTTCTTCTGCTCTGCTTCCCATGTCTCTCAGTGGTATATTGTTGGAGGGGGGGAACTGGCAGTCGTCTGAGGCCACCATCTTTGAGACACCTCACCATGGACATCAGCAGCTGTATCTCCAAATCCCAATAACTGACTTTGCGACGGTCATATCCAGAGGCATCTTGGCTGGAGGGGAGGTCAGTTTGCTACTCAATCTAACTCCTCATTCCACCAGAACCTCCATCTTCTGTGGGTCACGGACTGGCAGTTAGGGCACTACCAACGACACCCCTGGATACGCCTTGATTTGTAAGCTTGGGGGGGGGGGATAGTTCTGAGAAGGGGGGACCCTCGGAGGAATGCTCTGTCACTGCAGCCAGAGAGATCAACACGGTGCTTCTCAATTAGAAACATTTTAGTGGCGTCTAATTGCCCCTCCAGGGAGAAGCTCTTAATTATTCCTGCCTGAAAGCTTCAGCCAGCAGGAGTGGGGGGTACGGTGAAGGGGGGGGCGGCGGGTGCAGGAGCAGCTATGCGTTGCTTAATTGCGGTGGGCCACCTTCCTGTCATCCTGAAAACGGTGTATCGATTTCCATCCCCGCAGAACTTTACGCTCAGCTGGACATAGGAGGCAGACTCAGACGTGCTTGCTAAAAGCCCTAGCAGTGACACGCGCCAAAGCACAAGGGGGCAAGAGACTGTCGGGGGTGGGGGAGGGGGGGTATGATGAAATGGAGTTAACATAACAGCGCTGGCAGAAGTGAGGTGGAGGCTGGGGACAGGAGCATGTGTTGAGGTAGCGACAACTGTGACAGCAAAATAACAACTCCACATGAGCCTGTTGGGGGCCCCAAATGGAGGATCCCAAAGGAGTGCCCTAAACAGGGGACCCAAAGAGGAAGACCGAAACAGAGAACCCAAATAGGGGACCAAAACAGAGGACCCAGCAAGGTACCCAAATGGAGAACCCAAATAGGGGACCAAAACAGAGGACCCAGGCAGGGTACCAAAACAAAAAACCCAAATGAGGGATCAAAACAGTGGACCCAGACAGGGTACCCAAACAAAGAACCCAAACGGGGGATCAAAACAGAGGACCCAGACAGGGTACCCAAACAAAGAACCCAAATGGGGGATCAAAACAGTGGACCCAGACAGGGTACCCAAACAAAGAAACCAAACGGGGGATCAAAACAGAGGACCCAGACAGGGTACCAAAACAAAGAACCCAAACGGGGGATGAAAACAGAGGACCCAGACAGGGTACCCAAACAAAGAACCCAAATGAGGGATCAAAACAGAGGACCCAGACAGGGTACCCAAACAAAGAACCCAAACGGGGGATCAAAACAGAGGACCCAGACAGTGTACCCAAACAAAGAACCTAAATGGAAGACCCAAACGAGGCCCCAAACACAAAACCCAAATGGGTGATCCAAACAAGGGACCCAAACATCCTGACACTTTTAGACTCATCGTTAGATGTGTGAGGGTGGCCTACTCCCCATGATTCTCCCCTGCCGGCCTGAGTCTCCCTCTCAATTAGATGATGGGGCTTTGCATAGGTGGCACCCATGGGGTGCCTGACAACAGAACGTCGTTACAACCGTTGAAACTCCAGCCGAGCCTGGAGCCCGTGTTACATGAAGCGGGAACACAGTTACTACCTCAGTCTGCTTGGGAGGATTAGGGTTCATGTAAAAGTCAGGTGTCCTCCAGGGCAATACCAGATGAAGCAGAAATGCCTTACAGGGCCCCGTCATTAGATGGAGGTGTTCAGACGATCTGGTCAGATCTTAAGATGATAATTACAGCGTCTTCACGCTCTTACACATGCAGCACTGCTCCAGCATCACTCATATCAGATTACAGTATCAGCAATGAAGAATCTATAAGCCACATAAGAAATACATTTTGAGGAATTTCCTTCGTAAAGAACATCACATAAGCAAGTAATATATTTTGAGATCAAGCTAGGCTACTGTTAATATTTTTTGTGGCTGCTTTGAAATCTATCCATTTATCCAACCATCCGTCCATCTTATCCCAGGACACTCAAGGCATGAATCATCCAGGACTAGATGCCAGTCTATCACAAGACATAGAATAAGAGATGCCCTGGAGGCAGGATGCCAGTGTACCAGTCAGTGTGGTCCACTTAAAGCAGTGTTTCCCAACCTAGTCCTCGGGGACCCATAGACGGTTCCCATTTTGCCAAAAACATGGACTCTTTGTGGGTCCCTGAGGACCAGATTGGGAAACACTGCACTAAAGAATTAAAAAAAAGGTGAAGATGCATAACAGACAAAGACCTTGACGGTCTCTTAGGATTCAAGTCGTGCTCTTTTGAAGCTTCCGGGGGAGATAGTGCCGCAGTGTTGGGACCTGACTCTGACAGTGACGAGGACCTGAATCCTCAGGAGCCGCATCATGTGAATCCACGTCCAATAAAGTGCATAAACAGGCCCAAGTGCACCAAATATGGTCCCAACACCTAACATATGCAAGGGGGGGCATTAAGATTTCCATATTTAAAGAACAATGAATATGCAAATCCATCTGTCTGGGTGACTGTCGGTAAGTGCATCCCTCCCGGGACATGTCATTGGGTGGTGGGGAGGCAGAGGTACCACCCCTTCACTAGACAGGACACCCAATGCCTGGACAGATGCTCCTGTATATTTATGAATCCTTAAGGAGCAGAAACTCACAAAAATAGCCACCGTGAGTCATGGGCAGTGAGGGACTTGAAGAGCTTTGCATTGTGGGTGAAGTCTACGATGACCATCAAAGGCACCGTCACCATGTTTAATGGTAAAGAGTTAGGCTTACTGACACACACTCATACACTCACAGAGGGAACTCCTGGCTAATCTCCAGGTAGCGTGTATTCAGACCCCAGCTTTTATAGGATTATGATTCTTATGAATCTCTGCCTTTTATTTTTCCAGCGAGTAGCGGCTGTTTACCTGGATCTCATTACTCGATAAAAAGGGAAACAAAAAGGAAAAGAGGAAGATGAATGGATTTGCAAGGCGATCCCGTCGCTCATGGGGATTGAACGCCGGACGTCTCTGAGCAGCTCGGGTTTATGGGAAAGGGGGCAGGTGCTTAGTAACTGCTGAACGTATCACACGGTGGTGCTTAGCACAATGGGCACAGGGGGGTGAGGCAGAAGGCTTCGTTAAATATAACCTGGATTCGGCCTACATTAAGCCACGATGAAAGCCAGCGGCAGCAGCTGCCATGTGTAGCAAACACTGCGTCCTTCCGGAAACTCTGCAGAGAGACACCATACCTCTGTCAACAGATTGTCTGTGTGTATCCTTTATGCCAGATGGAATCCTTTAATTTTTCTGACAGCTATGTCTCAAATAAAGAACAGAAACTGAGGAAGACGGAGCTGACAGTGACAGCTGAGGCACTTTCTAGGCACATGCAAAATACGCCGATTCACCAGTGCGCTGTCCTGTCCTCAGGTGCTCTCCGTTCAGCAGACTGATACCCAATAGACACGAGTGTCCTTTGGGTTTAATTAACGGACACAATATTCTCAGAACGCTTGTTTTCTTGCCACAATTAAAATATTTATTAAGGTGAATGTTAATTCAAGAAATAGAACTTTACAATGACAATAAAACAGACAGCTATGCTGAAAAGGTATACAGCCTCTGGAATGAGGGCATAACAATGTTCTTCCAACAATTATGATAGTCTATAAAAACACCCCTGTGGTCACAGATTGACAAAGTATGTACTTTGTGGGGCAAGAATGACATCCAGGTATTTTTACCATCCTCTGTATTTCTGTTCTTAATATTGGGACTGTACTTCGGCAAGGAAGATGACATAAAATGGATACACGAGAGCACAAGTACAGTCAAGTATGCATATTGAGGCATGACAAAGGCATGAAAGACATTAGCCAGGTTGAGGTCATGTGATGTGTATAGATGGAACGTGCTGCACAAAGTGGTTCCTACCCCCAATAACCACCTATGGGCAGCGTCCAGAGGAGCGGGAGCGTATGCTCAATTAATATGTAGGGGGGGCTGAGCAACGTCCAGAGACACCTTTCCTGTCACACGCTGCGCAAAGGGCGAAAAGACCAACCAGGCCGACTCCGTGGGAAAGCAATGAAACCTCAACACATATAAAACTCCTGACTAATTCCCAAAATGGCCCAGTCAACAATCCATATGTAACAGGTCAAAGTGCGGACGTGCCCTTCCAGACAGCACCGGTCCTCCTCAGGGCGAGCGGGGGTATATCACGCTAATTATTCCTGCCGTTGCAGTGCCAGTTCCCACAGCCCCCCCGCGCTACGTACCTCTACTGCAGTAATTAGCATTCTTAATACACTTTCTCCTCTTAATTAAGGCAGTGATAACCAGCAAGGACACAAGAGTCTTGTCAACATGCAGCAAATTGTTCCTTGACAAAAGCTTAACCGCGCTAACTGAGTGGGCCATGGATGTGAGCCGAGATCCTGTCTTTTCTGGAGACATACGCAGATAGCGCCCCCCCCCAGAAAAATGCCTGCTGGTGCGGTATAATAATGAAACAATAGCAGAGGATTAATTTACCCAAGGCGCCGACAGACGTCCAGGTGATGCTCATGATGAGTGTCGCTCACTGGGACAGACACAAGCGCATAGCGGTTGACTTATCTAAATATTCCTACAGATTCGGGGTTGTTTTTCAACGGTGCTGAAACTCCAAAAAGATGTCAAGCCCAATTCCACCATGCACTCTAATCCTGTCTGGGCATCTTCCGGAATAGGTCACTGAAATTTGGCTCAACTAATTTAAACAATGGCTGATACTTCCCAACGCTGTGAATGACTCTATTCCAGACAAAAACCAGCTAATTCAGTGTATTGACCTCTGACCCCAACTGCCTCATTTTCATTTGTGAGAGTAATAAAATCACGTAGCCAAGCACACATCTCCCCGTGTTGCCAAGCCTTAGGGGACCGTGTCAGGACCATGACAGGTGTGATGCAGATTGGGTGCACAGGGGGAGGGTTGTGATGAGGGGGGTCACAGTTATTGCGGATGGGTCCACGGGGGCTATTGTCATGCAACAGACTTGCCGGTTTAATGATTCTGTTGCATGCCCCATCCAAGTGGACCTGCCATCTACGCCAGGCTCCCTATCCTGACTGGTTGTTGCATTGCTCGCCTCGGACACTAAGACCAGCATACAGGAGTGAAGGTCACTTTATTCCTTTCATAGTTTCAAAATGAGGATCAGATACTGTAACTTAACATCCAAAAACATTTTAAAAAAGGCTAAACTCACTTTCGAACTTACGTTCTTTAGGTTTCTGACTCCTATTTAAGCGTAAATAGCAGTGGTTTAGTCTGCACTGCAGCGACCCCCCTGTACATATATCAGGTACATTTTGCTGTTCGGCCTTGACTCTCTATTACATTTTGTTCTTATGACCTTTTCGTGATGAATTTAATAAACTGTTTTCATGGAACTATATGGTCACTTCTGTGCGTTTGATTCATACAAATAAACGGTACCGCCGGACTGTGTTCAGTCATCCAGAGCTGACTGCTGAGAAGACTGATGCAGTTCAACAGTTCAGGTCCCCCATTTAAAATGCCATAAACACACACACACACACACACACACACCCACACACACACACACACATCACTGACGCGAACACAAACCAGCATAGGTCGAATATTCTGCTGCTTACAGATTGTTCTTTTTTGTGGTGTACTTTGGACATTAATAAAGCTGATGTGTGTGTGTGTTTTGTGTAATATAGTATTGTTTACACATATATCTTTGTCATGACTGTAACATCTAAAAACGATAACGAGCCTATCATTAGCATCTGATGTGTACAAATGCACACATCAGCATGTTACATACACATAAGTATTATTTGTTATACATTTATTATATTTTATTATGCTCAGCTAATATTTTCTTGCTTTCAAACACAAACACTGGTCTGTTCAGGATCAGGGCAAAATGTGTCAATAAGATGAATGACTTAGGCCAATCCTGAAAACTGTCGAATAGGAACGCTGCAAAAAATGGCCTTTCAAATACATGATAAACTGTTTCTGTTTTGAGAAAAACTAGCAGAATTATCTGCCAGTGCAGTACGACTTCCTAACAAAAGGCAATATGCCTAAATGCAAGCAAATTAATCTTATTCATAAGATGTGTTAGTCAGATTGGGCCTCATTCACCAACCGTTCTTACGAACAAATTTGTTCTGAAACCCCACGTACGCACTTTTTTATGAAGATTCTGACATTCACCAATGTTTTCTTATCTGAATTTGTTCTTAGCTAAGACACACTTGGGGTATAGATTATTATATCGTACATGTAGTAATCCATCTTTACCTGAGCAGATGCGTGACTATTAATAATCCCGACTACGTATCTGCACTGGATATCACCGGCACGCCACGCACCTCGTAGGCGGAGCCTGCCTGTCCGTGATAGCCGAACAAAACTACAGCTAAAAGCAGCCCTGGGGACCAATTTGTTTGTCCGTTATAAGTGAAATTCTGTTATATGCAAGTCCGCTATATCCGATGCTTTTTCTGCATGTTCGAAAAGGCTCACGGCCCGGACCAGCGGACCTCGTCCGTTATAGATGATATTCCGTTATAAGCGAGTCCACTATAATGGGATTTTACTGTATACCTCAAGAATTCACTAAGGTTCCCAGCTAACAAGGACTGTTTCCAGAGCATTCACTGACGTTGTCATTAGGGTCCTAGAAGGTTCTTCTGCAACATTAAATAACTGATATTCCTTCAATATACCTAAAACATTGATATACAACAATACCCCCCACCCAAAAAAAAAAAAAACAAAATGTGTAAAAATAACTCTTATGAAACCACTTCTTATAACTTCTTAAGTTCTTATAACTTAATATTACAAATGTTAATAAATCCAAATTTCAAACACATTCTTACCACATAAAATAAATCAAACTTAAAACATGTTCAATACAAATGTCTACAAAACCATACTTGAAAAAGTAACAGGGAACCTTCCCAAAACGTTTGCCAAAGCAAGGTTGGCAGAGAACGTTCTTCCTGTAATGTTAAGGTAACATTATATACACTGTTTCAAAAGTTTTTTCAGCATTAGCATGACAACATTATTGCCTGAGAATTCTATTGCCATAATTAATGTAGAATTCTTTTTCTCATTTTATGAAAGTGCTGTTGTGATATATGTTTGTGTGTGTGTCAGCCCGACCAGTCCTGACCAGTCCCGACCCGGGTTCACGCGATGGGCCGCTGAATCTGGAGAGTGCTGGAGGTCGGCATGCACCGCCGTCACGTCACTCCCGCTCAGATGGGATGGGGTGCAAGCGTGACTCCCCATAAACAACACCTCACAAGGTCTCCAGGACCGGACCGGGGTGACAGCTTCCCCAAACGTCGGCACCTTAATACAAATCTTCTGTAAGGGGCAACTGATTATACAGGCATGCCCCAGGCTGGTTTGATTCAGTAGGGCTTATAACCTGGGGCTGGCCTGTTGTAGAGTCCCTGGCTGTGTTTTCTGTTGTACCCTTGAGCAAAGACTTGCCTTGAATTGCTGCAGTAAAAAAATGGCTTGCAAAGGCAGCAGCTGAGTGGTTAGAGGGTAACTTGGACATGGTACATGTCCGGTAGAGGAATCCTTCTTTGGCCCCTTCGCAGATGGGCGTGATCTGACAGCCCTGCCTGTCCTGGCATCGTTCTGAGTGACATGTCATGTCCTGACAGCCCCTCCCCCAATCCCAACTCCCCCCACACCTGATGCCGAGGCTGAACAGTTGGCCAAAGCTACCTCAGGGATGCGGTGTCTGTGTGAATTTGCCCGGGGGTGATATCGAGTGCCCCATTACACGCAATTCTTGTTGAGGATAAAATGGGGAAGGTCACAGTGGGCTTTCCCCATAAATCATTAGACATTGATTGGCGGCACTGCCAGGGAGGGGTACAAAGGTGGGGGAGTGGGAGGGAGCACCGCGTGACACATGGGTCCTTGGCACTCCTTCAGAACGGGGCCCATGTAGTGACGGTTAATACGAGGCTCACTGTGGTTAATGTCATCCTCGGTGTGGTAAATGCCAACCTTGGTGTGGTTGATTCCAGGCTCGGTGTGGTACGTGCCAGCTTCAGTGCGGTTAATGCCAACCTCGGTGTGGTTCATACTGGGCTCAATGTGGTTAATGCAGAGCTCGGTGTGGTTAATGCTGGGCTCGGTGTGGTTAATGCAGAGCTCATTGTGGTTAATGCAGAGCTTGGTGTGGTTAATGCAGAGCTCGGTGGTTAATGCTGGGCTCGGTATGGTTAATGCTGGGCTCGGTGTGGTTAATGCAGAGCTCGTTGTGGTTAATGCAGAGCTCGGTGTGGTTAATGCAGAGCTCGGTGTGGTTAATGCTGGGCTCGATGTGGTTAATGCAGAGCTTGGAATGGTTAATGCTGGGCTTGGTGTGGTTAATGCAGAGCTCGTTGTGGTTAATGCTGGGCTCGATGTGGTTAATGCAGAGCTCGGTGTGGTTAATGCTGGGCTCGATGTGGTTAATGCAGAGCTCAGACATTGTCTGTAAGATGCACAGATATTCCAAGTCAAGTCTTTCAAGTCAAGTCAAGTCATACCATCCATGTCCAGGTACACAGTGGTATAAAATGACATTCCTGAAGGACCACAATGCAATATACAGCAACTCTGACAGGGGAAGGCTTTTCACAATACATACATGGATGGTACAAAAACAGAGTGGCTAGGTACAAGGGTTTACATACATATATACAAATACATTTTATATACATATTCTGACAACCTTTAATGAAGCGAGCCATCATGTTTTGGAAAACTGTCCGCAGACAGCAAAATATTCCCACCTAGTGCCATGAAATAATTCTTACAGAGAATCTGGGAGGACGTGTGTGTGAGTGGAGATGTGTGTGCACAGGAGCGACTGCCGTAGTGCTTCTGCACAGGAGCTTGCAACTTGAAGGTTACTGGCTCATATCCAGAGGGATCTCTGACTGTAGGACCCATGAGCCAGTGTCTTAATCTGAATGGCTTCAGGAAAATATAGTGCAGTAATAAAGTCAAAGCCAAGTGACTTTCTCTGTTTGCTTGCGGGGTTTTGGGTAGCGCTGATCTCCTGCCCAGGGAGATGGACAGGGCTGGCAAAGCTACCCTCTGGCAGTGCCCTACTCCCGATGTCCTTGACTATGGGACACGGTCACATCCTGCCTACGGGACCAAGGTAGCCACGTTAGCATGGGGTAAGTGTGCTGGGGCATCGCCACTGGGGGTGCGAGGCCCCTTATCGGGGGCCCACCAACAGCCCCAAAGACAAAACTCTGCAGTCGCGCTGTCAAGAAAATGGATGGGGTCACTTCGGCTGTGCAGCTAACCTCTGACAGACAGGGGGGTTATCAAGACCAGCATCCTGCAGCCTCATGAGGATAGGTGGGGGAGGGGCTTCTTTCGACACAATCGTGGGGACTAACGCTGGGAAAAAAATCTATGCTACAAAACAGTACATCTGGTTGTCTGCTCCTGAAGAATAAAGCAGGAACAGAGCTATTATGTATTATGAATTCTGATGTCAAGGATGCTGAGTTGAGGACTCCGTAATATGTCCCCTGGGGGGAGAGTGTGACTGACACTCCCCTTCCTGGACTAACACTCTTCTACTGCTGAAAAAAGCCTCTCTCCTTCCTTGGTTCTGGGACTTTTCTGATGTTTCATTGCTATTTTCCAGTATCTTTTCTATTTCCTTCTGCGATCTGCAGTGTTGAAGTTCCCCAGGCTCACAGTTTCTGATGGACGGGCTTGCAGTCGATCCCAGGACCTCGTGGTTATGGAGGTGGCCGCTTCTTCTGGAGCCCTGGAGGACAGGCAGAACCTTTGCACACACTTAGCCAAGCGGGACACGTCGTGGGAATGGAGGCGGAGAGTCAGGATCAAAGCCAGCGCTCCTGTCACCCTACTGAGTTAATACTGTAACCTGTCATTATGGACAGACTGGAGGGCCCTGCTGGAGGTGCAGCCACAGAGAGAATAGGGATGAGTGCTGCACCCCGGAGGAGATGTCATGGTACCCCAGTGAGGTGGTTTTAACTTTCTTAAAAGTTCACAGCCATCCCGATCTGAATGAGACTTCAGCAGAGAGTTAACCTGAAGGATTTGTGTGTCCACAGTAAATGTGTCTGTAGGGGAGAAGAGGCCTTTATTCTTCTTTAGATCAAAGCAAATCACTTTATTTGCCACATCGCTCGACGCGGTGCCGTGCTGGACTTTTTCCCAATCCGGCACTGGTTCTACACGTTTCCACTGCAAAAAAAAAAAAAAGGCCCGGGGCCAGAAAAAATAGGTCTAGCACAGCACCACAGAAACCTGGGCTCAGAATGTGGCACCCCCCACCCCCAGAAGTTTGAAGGTGAGAAACAGAACTCAGGACTGAGTTCATAACTTAAGACATCACTGGCACTGTAATGTCAGCGGAAGTGGGACGGGTTACGGCATCCAAACCTTCAACATACCCGGAAAATTCAATCCATAACCAGTATAGTTTGGTCTAACAACACTGGCCGTGGCAGTGAAACAACTTGCCAGCTTATTAGCAAAATAGGGTTACATCGTTTTTTTTATTCTGAAAAAGATGAAAGATTGATATGCCGGCCAGATTTAGCAATAAAGTACAAATGTGTCGCAGGTCCAATAAATAAAATATGGCGTTTGCGTGGCGAAGGAATCACGAGGCGGACGGCAAAGTTTGGTTTTTAGCATTACGCATGATCCATAAAACAGCAAGTGAGAATAAACTAACACACACAGACGGGGGAACCTTTACAGATACAAAAGATAGCACAAGGCGCAAGGAGTCATACTCCGGACACTTCAGTTTGGCAAAATAAATCCAAAAAAACAAAATACAGATTAACCTTCACTTTACTTTCACTTCCGCCTACGTAACATTTCTATTCTGTTCTTTTTTGAAAGCTAGATCCAGCCCAGCACCGGCTCCAGCACCAGCTACGTGTTGGTGAAAACGAGGCAATAGAGTACGGGTGAGTGAAATGCTTGTGTGAAAAATCCCAAACAGAAGCACTGGCATAGTGCCATAAAACTAAATTTTCTTGACTGACAGGCCACAGTCAGTCAGAATCGGCACCAACACCTCCAACACCATCACCCTGAGCACAGGTGTGCCACAGGGCTGTGTTCTCGGTCCACTGCTCTTCACACTCCTGACCCACGATTGCTCAAACCAGATCATCAAGTTTGCGGATGACATGACTGTGGTGGACCTCATGAAGAACAACATTTCGGCATACATGGAGGAGGTGGCGAGAGTGGCTCACCGGTGTAAGGGCAACAACCTCTCTCTAAATGTAGACAAAACCAAAGAAATGATCATTGATTTCAGGAGATCCGGCACTGTTCATCCAGCATCGACGGCGCTGTGGTTGAGAGGGTGAAGGACACCAAGTTCCTGGGTGTCCACCTCACTGAGGACCTCTCCTGGTCCCTCAACTCCACCTCCATAGCCAAGAGGGCTGGACAGTGTCTGCACTTCTTGCGGAGGCTGAAGAGAGCGAGCCTTCCCCGACCGATCCTCACCACATTCTACACCAGCACCACCGAAAGTCTGCTTCGGAGCTGCATCCCTGTTTGGTACGGGAACCGTAACATCTCGGACCGTAACACGCTTCACAGGATAGTGAGAGCAGCTAAGAAGATCATTGGTGTGCCCCTACCACCCCAAAAGACATTTTCTAGACCTGTTGCTAAAATAGAGCCGATAACATTGCAAAAGATCTTTCCCACCCGCTACACGGACTCTTTTCCCTCCTACCGTCCGGAAAACGGTATCGAAGCTTCCGTTCCGCCTATACCAGGCTGTGCAACAACTTCATACCACATGCCATCAGAGCTCTGAACACACACTAATATCTGCACTGTCTCTTTAAATACCTCTAAACTGCATATACAATCTACCTCTAAACTGCATATACATACTACCTCTAAATTGCAATTGCACTTTACTTACTGTCCACTGTTACTACCACATTATGCATCCATTTCAGCATTGTTAATTTTGCAACTATAAATTTCAACTTTCTGTCACTGTGAATTTAGTGCTACAACTGACCCGTGCAATATATTAATCATGTGCAATATCAGCCATTATGGTTTATGTCCCTCCACTGTTACTAATTGGAATTGCTATTTATCGTCCTGTATATTATAGTTTGTATTGTATTGTTTTTAGATTCTGTTACTGCACTTTGTAGTGTCTTATATTGGGGTAAATCCTGCCAACTGCCTTGTGCAACTGCATAAATCATACGAAGTTTGCAGTATTTATTATCTCTGCATTATTTATTTACTGCCTGTTTGCATCTTGCATGTCCGGTTACCGTGAAGGTAAGCGTACTATGTGTTACTATATGTTACTATATGTTGCACCGGGGCCATGGAGAAACGTTGTTTGATCACTCTTTGTACATGTATGAAGCTGATGATGACAATAAAGTAACCTGAACCTTGAACACTGAAGAGAAAGGGACTCTAACTCTATCTATATGCATAACCTGATCCCTAACCCCAACCCGAGCCCTAACCCTAACCCTAACCCGATCCCTAACCCTAACCCTAACCCTATCCCTAACCCGATCCCTAACCCTAAACCTAACCCTATCCCTAACCCGATCCCTAACCCTAACGGACAAGCAGGTACAGAAAATGGACAGATGGATGGACAATGTCTTGAGGATGTCCTGGTATCAATCTGAACCATGGGATTAGCTTCAGGCTAGCATGCTAGCTGTAGCCGCCTCGGCAACAGTCCAATGGTCTGGCCACCGCTTTACTGTGGTGTCAGCGGCTCATGGGGGGGCGGGGGATCCCTAGCCAAGGACCTGTGTGGTGCAGGGAAGTAAGCGGTGAGGGGAATCACACTGAGCACTTCCATCAGAGCCGCAACTCCCGGTGACTGTGGCTGAAAGCCCCCCCCCCAGAAATCTGAAGGTGAGAAACAGAACTCAGGACTGAGTTCATAACTTAAGACATTTTTTTTTTCTTCCTTAATTTGGTTTTATGTATTTATTTTTTGCTACATATCAGTTCCTAGTACAAAATAAATCTGACACATTGATGATCAAGACCAGTGCTCTCAATTGCAAATGTTACAAAGCTGTTTTTCCTTTCAGTCACAAAAATTTAGAGGGAAAAATCTTGGCAGAATGAAATCACTTTTAGATTTGTTCACAAATTAATTTTCTCTGGCATGTAGTCATATAATTCCTGCAGGGATTTACCGCCATTCCCAAATCCCATAATCGGCAGGCTGATTCTCCGGCATGATGGAGTGAATTAAGGTGGATCTGCAGAATGGTCTGAAGCACCTCTCCAAACAGGCCTTGTGCTGTCTGATAATCGATGGCCATTTACTTTTCACCATTTGTTCTGCGATGGAGGTCACCATGAGATTTTCTCAAGGCCTTTTAAGGGAGTTTGTATCAGAGTGAAATGATTTATTATTTTTTTTTTTTTTGGGGGGGGGGGGGGGGCT
>JAODJW010000033.1:21018021-21032466 GCA_026777045.1 Hyperopisus bebe
GGGGGGGGGGGGGGGGTTAGACTGCACGGGTCTGAACATAACGGCTGAACGCAGTCAGACTTTGACATTATCCCAAGAGGCGTGGGGATGTCTGCACATCAGGGCTGACCCCCCCCCCCCAACCACCACCCTCATTTCAGAGCCTGGAAAAACAAACACTTCTCCAGTCTTCTATTTATTTAGCTTCAAATAACACATAGCTTAATAAATTTGGGTGGGGGGAGGACACGTGAAACACTCCAGTAAAAGGCCACTGGACCCCCTCTTCATAAAGTGGTGCCCCCCCCCACAAACACACACCCTACCTTGACAAAGAAACACACGCCCCCACCTAGCCCCCAGCCCTCACACGACTCACTGCTATGCTCAAAGCAGCACAGAAATGTCACGCCGCACTTCAAACGCACACATCATCAAGGCCCGGTCGACTGTACGACGTGCTTTTTACTGCAGCGTGTCAATGAAAATTTCATATTTCACAGGGCTCACAGGCTGTCGTTTAACCTTCCCGTTGTTCGAGGACCCTGGTTCCTCGCTGACATGGGGGGACGACCAGAGTCACCCGGCAAGGGGACAGATGGGAGTGCTCCTGGACAGAGCGTGACAACCCAGGTGAAAGATAGACGGGACTCCAACAACACGCACCCCTGTGGAGTATCAGCAAGGCTGGGTACCAGACTGAGTGACAAGGAGCTACACTCAGGGTGTACATGCACTGCATTTCACTGCATGACCACTGCACTGGTGAAGTTAAGGAATTCAAACCGAACAGGAATTACACAGTACCAGGATGGAAGCAGTCAACCATGGAAACATGACCATAAGCACCCTCTAAGCATGTGTACGCACTGCATTTCACTGCATCTCCACAACACCGGCAAAGCTAAGAAGCCCAAACTGAACAGGAATTACATGGTACCGGGATGGAAGCAGCCGACTGCATAAACAGGAATCTAAGCATTCCCAAAGTATGTGAACACTCTGCATTTCACTGTGATGTGTGAGGCAACAGTGCTAACCACCACACCACCATGCCGCCCCATTATTATTATTATTATTATTATTATTATTATTATTATTAACTAGACTCAACCGACCCCCAACAAAGTATTGGAATCAGACCTAGGCTCGGCCAGTGATCCATCGTGATCCAAGTTTTATGCACAGGATAGAGGACAGCTGGAGAAGATATGAGAAAACCAAAGAATTATCATGTGCTTGAACTTCACTTGTACAAATGGAAAAATAAAGTAATCACAATTTAAAAAATCATTCTAAAATGACAAACAATAAAAAGTTCAGTGTGAAAGCAGACTGTAAGAATGTGGTGATTGACAGTCGGTGCAGGCAGTGAGAAGGTGGGGGGGGGGGGGCTCATTGTAAAGTCTGATGTCCACTGGCAGAAAAAAACTCAGGTAGCTGAAGGTGACCCTTTGTTTGGCCAGAGTGTTATGCAGGGCAGAGTGATTCCTTCTCCTGGATGCAGAGCACTTTGTGGAGCATTTTTTCCCAGTACTAGTTCCAGAGGAGGCAGATCAGCTCCCAAAGCAGCCGGAACATTCCTGAGAAGTTTGCATTTGTTGGGCTCACCTGTAGCCACACTGCCGCCCCAGTGGTCAGCTGTGTCGCCCATTTCACTGCATCTGTGGCTGCACCTTAAATCGATAGATGGAGCTGGAGAGTCCGAGAGGAGGTAAAAATGTACAAGAGCGGCAATGTAAACTTAGAGAATAAAGTCTGTTTTAGTTCTAGTCGACAGAAGAAAGTAAAAAAATTATATGTTCAGCATTCGGCAAAAAGAATGTTATCAAATCACTTAATATAATGCTATGCTGCTAGAATTCTACAGGATGGATTCAACACCACAGAAAATAAATGTACTCACACTGGATAATGGAGGTTAAAATGGACTCAATTTTCATTTTAGAAAATTCCATAAACACTTAATGGGGATCAGATGCAGTGTCTGTGTAGAGCAGAATCTGGGATATTACTGTCATTAGCCAGCCACAGGTCCTCGCTGAACAGAAAGACGCCCCCATGCAAGAGAGGAAATGTCACGCCGAGCCCTTAGGTAGCAATCAGTGCCGGCTCTGCCTAGAAACAGGATGACAGCGCTCCTCACTCACGGCTCGCCAGACCCACTGCAGGCCCATTGCCTTCGTTCTCTGCAAGCGCGCTCCTCCGGTCCCGATAAGTGACCGTGCACCTTTACCCGAAAACCACAACTTGCTCTGCTGAATTCCTGGCAGACCGCCTCTTATTGAACTGCCTCCTATTGGCTGAGCTGACATGCAGCCATTTGCCTATTTGTCTTCATTATGTGACTTCACAATGGCCTCCAATCACTGGTGGCGATGGGTGATGATGTCATCTCTTCAGTATTCCATGCTGACATGACCAAACGTTGCTGTATATTGATTCTTTATGATCACTGGTCAATATACAGTAAGTGGGTTAACAGCAGTGACTATACTGTTAACGGAAAGAACATATTTTTCAGTATATACTGCATCAAAAAAGGCACATCCGTCAAAACTGTCAGTTCAGATGAATGCAGGTGAGTGAGATAAATAGAAACTTTGCTCTAAACCAGTGATGGAAGCAGCCCAGCAGTGGCGGATACTGGCAAGGGCAACATGCGCAGTTGCATAAGAGTCTTGCATCACATGACCGCGCCTCCAGATCCCACCATAAACAAGGCGCTGCATTGGTCACCAGAGACCATGAGGTTTGGATTACTATTCCTGCCAGACGTTTAACCTGCGAGTCATGGAACCAATCCGGAAGTTTTAGCCCGACTGGCTCAGCAAGAACTACCTCCAGGGACTGACACACATGTGCAGCGATTTGTGTCTGAGCATAAACACATAAACACTCCGCAAGCAGTAAATGTTTCATTTGACATTTACTATGGACAGTAAATGCCATTTACACCTTGCTCCCCCTTCCAAATTACCTTTTTGAAAAACTGCTGACATTTTACCTAATATTTTACACGTTTTAAGAGAGGATGAAAACCTATTTCATCAAAGTAATATGTTAAAAAACCATTTAAAGTCCGAGAGTCAATTCAAAGTTAGCAAATATTGCAAGAATCTGAAAAATAAGAAAAGATCATGTACATTTGAATTAATTAATTACATTTGAATTGATTTAATTACACAACCAAAAATTTGAGGCTACAGGCCTATTAAGACAAATCTTTCATCACCAAACATTGTAACGGTTAATATGTGTTTGAGTAAATTATTTATTTGATGGATAAACAGTCACTAGGTGAATAGTTTTTGTAATATATAGATTTCTCACATTTATATAAAGAATTGCTTTAATAAATGTTTCATGAAATGCAAACCAATCAGGCAGTACTGCTCTATATAAGGTTGAAGGATGTGGCTACACTGCACATTGGTACAGAAAAAAAAGTTCCTGAAATTAACTCCAAAGTTACTCTGCCCATAGAGCCAGGAGTTGAATTCCATTGGACACACTGCAACTGAACAAAGTTGCCTGGGGAAATTATGCTCGTTAATTTGTCCGCCTTACGCTGTGATGGAGACTGAGGGCAGCCCTTGTGTCGCCTTTAACTGTGAGTCACATAACGACGTCATCTGTTTCACTGACAGCGCCTCTACTCGGCTGCAGCCATTATAAGCGTTATAATGCTTTATATTGTAGCCGGACTATACAGTAGTTAGCTTCCCATATTTAAAGGGAGCTTATTTAAAGAGCCGTACTTGAAATGGACTCTCACAGAATACAGATCATTAACAAGCATAAGAGGTGGATAAGAGCAGCTGTACTGTGGAACACTTTCTTAAATGTTATGTTATCCACAAATGTCAAGCAAATACCAAAAAACCCAGCATCAGCTGTCATTTAACAAGTTGGACATTAGTACTGCACACAGACAGGGTGGTTGTTAATTCACCTGCCACCACGTCCTACTTACTTTTTAGTCTGACTCTGGTCCACTCACAGCTCACGGTACCGCACTTAAGGGTACAACATGATAAGTGACAACTGAAAAGACGTGCATGTGTTTGAGTCTGCGTTATTTTTAAAATCCTTTAACAAATACATAGTGGCCTAATATTGTTATATACAACCTCTTTAAACGAATTTATTTTCAATACATTCAAATAATATAGAGCATTTTTATATTTCTAAATCCAAAAACGTTCCAACAAATGAGCAGAGTAAGAAAACTATTCAAACTGATAGTTAATTTTCAAAAATTGAACTTATTAATTATGTATAATTCTTTAAAAGACATTTGTCTGTGAATTTACATAACCTCAAATGTCAGATGGCACAACCAGGAAAAGGGGGCTTTTTACTCTAAATTCATTTTGGAAACCAGTGGACAGAATGTTAAATCATAAAGACAACCCCAAGTGATCTTCATGGTGCAGTGAAAAAGTTAGCAGATCTAAATCAAATTTCGACATGGGTGGGCTTACAGACTATCCATGTCAGGTGGTACAACCAAGGGCGTAGGGGAGATTTTGATACTGGGGGGACACAATTTGCAAAGGTTTTTTTTTTTTTGGGAGGGGGGGATGAAGCCAAATTCTATATTGGGGAGTTCTAATTCCCTCTGGTCCCTCCTCCCCTGGGTACAACCCATAGAAAACATGGAAATATTGTAATATGATAAAAACCCAGTTATTTCTCTTTAAAATTGTACGTATAAATTTGATATCAGTTCCCTGCTTTATGCCCGTAGCTTCTGGGATAGTCTCCAGACCCCCACGACCCTGAATAGGACAAGTGGTTTTGGACAATAGATGGAGAGATGGATGTTTGATATCAAAGACAAAAGTTTGTGCAGGTTTCCAAGCAGATGCTGGTTTATTTTGAAATGAACATGAAAAGCTAAACATTCCATTGCTATTCACTATTTTTATGTTGTGTTTTGATCATGTTAATGTCTCTTATCTATTGATGCACTTTATGCAGCACCACGCTCTGAGGAAAGTTATTTCACGGCACCTTGGGCAGTCTGGTGTGCAACTTGCCTTAACACCTGACTTTGTGCAATGGCAATTAGTATTACTTAAAACCATGAATGCAAAAAATAAATAGGAATTACCAATTCCCGCAGATACATTGTAGAGACTAAAATGGTTTTCAGTTGGAAAAATAATTATCAAAATATTTTTTGGTTGCACCACATGACATTTTTCAGGTGGCGAAAGCCTTGTCATTCACCCAATAGCTAACCTTTCATTAGACTCAAAACTAGCCTCCGTCTGTGGCATCCATCAGCTGTGCAGTTCCTGCAGCTTTGAAGCAAAGGGATTTCGATTGACTGACACATGCACAGTCAAAGCCATTGTCCGCAACGCGCATTCCTGGCTTAAACATCCCATCCGGAACGCCATGGAAAATCGGATGTTGGCTGGCATGTGTGGAAAAAAAAATGGAGCAGCAGATTAATCAGTAATCCTGCAAAAACACATCACGGCAACACAGATGTGAAGCAGCATGACCAGAAAATTCAGAAGTATTTCCCAACTATGTTGAGTGGTTTTTGTTTATTTACTGTTCTTACTGATCTGTATTGATAAATTTCAGCTAGATTACTGGGGAATTTTGATCTGCAGGAAGGAGATGTTTGTCATAAAGCTCAATGCTCAATATATTACAAAACCATTTCTTGTTTAATCTTTTAGGATTCTGCAAACATAGCTGAGAGAACTTACTTATGATGTATCATTAAAGCTCTCCATACACACTTCATTCACATTATTATACTGTCTTTGCTTTACAGAACTTGTTAAAAGATGCTTAAAATGTGAGGTTATACTTGTTATTGATATTAAATTACGATACTGTTATAAATTATAGGAACCCTGCTAAAGACGCACCTACCCTAGCTAGGCCATACTCCCTATTTGCCGATAAGCTCTAAGCCCGCAGCGTATGTGGAGATCAGATACCAGTCCTCCAGGGGCTCACATTATTCTGAATGCTGAAAAACAACGCTAACCTGAATCGACGTCCATATGACCGCATGGGAAACGACGCACTTCTCCCACAGTGAAAACAAGCGGCTCGCTCTTCAGCATTCAGCGGTCCACTTTCAGCCGTTGAATCCGTGCCCTTAACTCTCCTCGCTCGGGTGTCCCACCGCTGTGGGCAGTAAACGACTCTACAATTAACACAAAGTTAAAAGAGACCCATTTCTGTTGGAGGCACAAAGACCACACATGTCTACAGCTGAGCCATTCTTGTCCAAGCCGATAAAGTCTTTATCGTTTCTAAACAGACCCATTGTGAATATGAAGGACAGGTGAATTACTGAAAAGCTGATTTGCATATTTCTTTTCTTAATGCAGACTCTTTCCTGGGGAGGGACCACTGCCAGGCACTGCAATGTCACCTGCTTTTCACGCATACAGACGCCTACAGTTTTCTGCTGTCTTTTTGTCCTTTTGCTAATGCAGAACGCTTCTTTCTCCTCAATTTGAAGATATGAACTGAGGCGTGTGGGAGCAAACCTTCCCCAATTGCACACACATGCTGTGGCTCCTAACAGCCGCCTCTAGCTCCAGGGCAGGATGCCACTTAGCAGCCAGACCAGCCAAGCTGGATATGAAGCGATCATTCCGTGTTAAAGATAAGAACACATATCCTTTAGGCTGAAAAACAGTCAGTCAGTCACAAAGAGCAGGACACAAGCGTCTGTCAGTCCAACGTGCAGCTCTTTACAGACGCAAAATTCTACTCTGTCATGTAATTCCCTGAATATTCCTAGATTTATATGTATTGTTTCTATGGGAAATCGTTTTAGAACCAATTTCAAAAATTTGCATGTAAATTGAGTGGAAAAATGGCTGTCAGAAGCTCATTTTATCCAAGAAAAAACAGGGTTTCTGGGTCTCTTCTGGTCATCAGGCAGGAGCTGATTGGACCGTGTCGCAAAACCGGGGCCGCTGCCCCTCAGCAAACAGGAAAGCCGTAAGCCAGAACCGCACAGTGTTTCATTTGGGATGCCCATCGCGTTCCTGTTAAATGCTGGGTGTCGTTAATCACACTGTACGCGATAAAACTTAATGATTCAGACATCCACTTCCTCCAGAGACCACTGCATGACACATTCACACACACACACACAGACCTCTACAATGACAATGTTAACCCCAACCCAGCCCTAATATTAACCATAAGTAAACAAACAAAATACAAGACTTTTGGCATTTTTAGTTTTTTGATTGCAGTCACAAGTTTTTATAAAATTGAATTTCCCCTTGTGGGGACCAAAAAACGTTCCCCACAATGTCAAAATAACAGGTTTTTATCACAATATAGGGATATTTGGCCGCCACAATGTAATGTATCCCTGGGCCACACACACACACACACACACACACACACACACACACACACTGCATGTCACAACACCATGCACACACACTCACACATACTCGGCATGCAAGCACATGCACACAAACACACAGGAAGACACAGCTCTGCTGTCAGCATCCCCAGCTATCTGCAGTGCCTCAAGATTATATTCTGGAAAATCCCACATTTAAAAAAAATGGCTATTTGATAAAACATAATGTGAAATTAATGGAAAAATATAATATTACTGCTGCACAGGATCATAGGTAAGTAATCATTACTGGATTTAAAAAAAAAAAAAACGTATTTAAATTATAAAATAATCAACAAAAGTTAACAAAGAGAACACTCGCATTTTTAATGTAATGAATATTTTATTTGTCCAAAAATTCATTTTTATGCTGATATAATTTTACGGAATGCATACCCATAAAGTATTCATGACACATAAAAATATAGTAAAAGTGGAGTCCATATCAAAGTGACTGGGAGGAGTTCCACTTTTTCCTCAGAGCCAAGCACCACTAACAATGTAATTATTAAAAGTGCTTTGTCTTGGCCTAACGTAGCTATTCTCACAGAGATAATTTACAGCTCGAACATCATCATTGTTAAAAATGAGATACCCAGTGTTTACCCAGGGAAACACGGCAACAATGTGCTTCCCAATGCTTTTTTCCCTCCTTCACTATCGCAAATGGACACAGCAGTGCATTTTGCCGATATCAGCAGGATAAATCATTCCGTAATTTACTGTACAATCCCGGCTCCCCCCACCCACTGCAATCTGGAATATAAGTTTCTGCACACGGTTCTATTTATATTCATCAACAGCAAAAATTCACCTTCCTGATCTCCTGACCTCTGCTGGTTGGAGCTGAAAGTGCAAGCCCTGCTCTCCAGTGTAAAAAAGAAAGGAAATTATCCCATCCTCCCTCCTCAGAGCTTGCTGGACACAAGCAAGGGTAAACAAATGTGCTTGTAAGTGTATATAATATGGAAGAACAAAGCAAAAATAATGACAAGGTTTACTTACTAGATACGTCACTGAAGGACTTCCTGATAAGTTTTATCATTAAAAATTAGGAATCAAAATATGAATCTATCTCACAAATTCTAAATTTTGGCCTTTATGGACATCAGCGGAACCCAAAAGCACTTCCTGTGAAGAGCCCCCCTTTCTCTGCCAGTGACCTTCAGTGGTCACTGCCCTCACTGCGTGACCACCCTCCTGTGCTCAGGTGGACCTGCAGCTCAGTGGAGAAAAAGAAACGAAACCTTGTAAAGTGTCTGTGCTGCGGACAGACTGGTCAGCCCTCGTGTGACGTGGTGAGGCTGATACCCATCCTGTATGAAGCTTCGCCCGTGCTGTCCCTGGGCACAAGTAAACGCCCGTGCTGTCCCTGGGCACAAGTAAACGCCCGTGCTGTCTGTTCGCTATACTCGTGAGACGACCGGCTGCTGTCACGGCCACGCTCACTGCTCTTGGGGGGGGGGGACTTTAATCACCCAAAGAACCTGGCCTGGCCTCCCTACATCACCCTCCAGAGAAGAAGTGTCCTCCTCTTATTGGTTAGAGAGGTAGTCACCGTACTGCCTGTCCAAAAATTCACATCCCAGATACGCAGGTGTGAATGGGCACATGCAGAGAAGTGACTGCTTTGCTAAAAATACAGCAGTAGTGCCTACAGGTCAGAGATGCTCATGCACAACAAAGCTATTCACAAACACCAATCAGAAACCATCTCACCATGGGGTGCCTGGGGGTCTCCATCCCCAGGTGTGAGATTTCAAGGACCCAGTCTGACATCGATTATACATACCCGAGAACATAAACCTTGTCAGATACTAACGGGTCCCGTCGGTATTTGGCTATTGTCCGTTACCCAGCATGCATCACTCTAAATGTCACATTTCTCGGGGGAGTTCTCATGGTACGTGTAAGAAACCACACAGCTGAGGATTTTGCAGGCCTGGGGACTGAATGTGGGCTTTGAAGGACTCACGCACAAAGCACCGGGAACACAGCTCTCCCATGCAGCTGAATGCTGAACTCCGTACCTGTTGTCAAGGAGACCCTCGGTTCCTCTGACAACACAGCACATGTGCAGTGCCGTGTCTGCTGTCAATGGCCCAGGAGAACCACACAGATTGCCTCCCACCACACAGAAAATCACCTCCCTCCACACGGAAGATCGCTTCCCTCTATACAGAAGATCACCTCCCTCCACAGAGAAGATCACCTTGTTCTACACAGATTGCTTCCCTTGAGACAAAAGATCACCTCCATCTGTACAGGAGATCACCTCCCTCCAGACGGATCACCTCCTATCAAACATCTTACATTCCAGGTTCATTTAATTTTACTTTTAATATGTCACTGACAGAACTAACTCACAATCATCTTGATAGGTCAGGTATTTCACACCCTTCTCGGTGCACAAGGACAGGTTCTGGTAATGCTCCACTGAGCCGCCGAGTCCTGTTATGACTCCGCTGCCTCTGACGGCGCAGATGAAAGATCCCCACAGAACACCACAAAAGGGGGTTCTATATAAAACCTAGACACATAAATGTATTGAGTTATTTTAATTTATCACGCAGTGCGGCTTCTGACTGCATCTCATGCTAATTTGGGCTCTCCGCATGCAAAAAGTAGCAGATGTCTTATGAAAAATTTACCAGAATTTTCTGAGTCTCTCATCCAAGAAATGGTCAAAGTGTACTCCCACTCCACTGGAAGGCATCCTCATGAAAGACCACTTAGAAGAATCCACCCCCGGAGTGAGACCAGATGGTATTTCCTACTTGTGCCACCTTGAACGCTTACAAACACGTTTTCACCGCAGAGATTACAGCCAGCGGAGGCAACAGGATTCAGGTCTGCCGAGACCATTTAGAAACGTGCTGTGCGATAGGTCAGTAACTGATCCATGGTGAAGCAATCCTGCCTTATTTTTATTCATACACTTGAGCAAACAAAGCTGAATGTGGATCAGAGGAAAAAAATGACCTCCGTCATGAATCGTTGTCACCTGATAACCGGGGTACAAACCCTGAGAACAGATGGTGGCCATGTCAGTTGGGTTTTATACTTTATGCCTGACCCAGATTAAAATGCCCTTTCGATAGCAACTATTCATTGTGTTCAGTGACTCACAGCCTGCTACCTCCATGCCACAGAGATGGCAAAGGCCCATTTGATGGTCATTAAATATGCTTCTCTGTGAGGTTAAACTGGAGTTTCAAAAGAAATCCTGCAAAACAAGAAAACGGAAGGTGTCCCGAGGGTTCTGTAACTCCGCGGGGGAGGTTTTTTTTAAAAAAAAAAAATAAATAACATTCTCAATTCAGAATGTGTTATAGATGCTAATACCTCGGGAAGGACGACAGATTGCTGTTCTAAAGGTTTCCCATGTCTCCATGTGGGTGGATTAAATGTAGAAAGGCAACGTTTCGCTCGCGATGCCTCAGTGCTGCTCTGCGACGCATCTTACCGCTCAGTATGGACTCAGGACACATTTCACAGCCACATGGGATCTCCTAAGCCCACGGGAAGCCGACAGCCGGTTACTGATCGCAGCAGAAGGTGTCTGTCCCCGCTGCATCTCTCCCACTCAACCCCATTCCAGATATTTCTAAGCTGTCCTGTCCAGGCACACTGTAGCATTACCTCATCTTTAAACAGCACCTGGCTTCCCAAACGCATAACGTTCACTTTTTTGACGGGCTGAAGACCATAAAGCATGCCACAATGGGGCATCTCGGCCACTGCTGGCGGTAGGGGACCTGTACTCCTCTGAGTGCCTCTCCCTGAAACACAGGCAGGGAAGCAATGCAAGATCAGAGATGTGCTTTTCTATCATGGTGACAATAATTTGAATTACTTCCACTTCATTTCACCACCAACATGCTCTAGCGGAGCTATTTTAAAATACTTCAGTAAGAGAAACAGAGAAAGATGAAAGAGTAAATGTTCACTGATGTCAGCTCACCACATGGTAAATGCCGCTCCCATAGGTGCAGCTGACGAATTCCTTCCCAGAATGCCCCGGGGCTGCCATAACACTTAAGGATCCCCCTGCAAACGGACCGTATGGAAAGTTAATGGGATCTCAGTGGGTCAGTGAGATATTATCTAATTTATTACCCACAGCCTGGCGGCATCGTCATCGGGGGGCAGGCAGGGACGTGGATATGAGAGACGGACATACAAGATACACACTGAAGCGGCTGCTTAACCAAGAGTTCCGCAGATGGCATGTGTTTCCGGGGGGGGGGGCTATTAACCCTCTCCAGTGCTGCAGTGGAACACGCATTTGGCATGTGGGATTACGCAGGGACTCTCTGTGACCTATGCATATGCTCCACATGTGTTTGGAAAGCTCCGTGATCTTCTAGCGCTTCCCAGTCTCAGTGTCTGCGCTCTTTCCAGGCATTTAACCAATAAGCAGACAGGAGCGATTAAGGATTGAAAGACTACGTCTCCCACCTCCCCCTCGGTTGTGCATCACAGCAGCATGTAAAGCATTTTTGCAGGGCAAAGATGCAAAAGCTACTGGTAGCAGATTCCAGACAGACCCTGGAAGCTGTAGTACGTCTGGCTTAGCAGCAGGTACGAGAGGGCATATCACAGGCCTCTAGGGATGACATCATGCAGGCAAGCTGGGATTCCCCTTTTCGGGGTATAAGGGAGATACACTCACCTTTGAGGTACAGAATGCTACAGCCAAACAAACAGTCAAAGGCTGTCCTGCTTTTGCTCATCATGTGACGCCCCCTCCCCCCTGCCCATGGCCCATGGCATATAGATAGGAATGGAGCACATCTAATGGTCATTAGATGCACCAGCTGTAGATGCGTCCTTCATACAGCACAGAGTAGGCACTCCCTGCGTCAACTGTGCACTGTCCAGCAGCCGTATGGCAGCGAGACAAGGAGGGAATGTCAAGCAAGTTTCAGAAGAAGCATGATTCCAGCCACACTCAAAAATGCAGGGTGTGATTGTAGACAAGGGAAATTGGAAAGGCTTCTGTCTGTCTTGGATGCAAATGAATGGTTTCCTTACACACCAGCAGCATCCGTCTCTGTGCCAACGGAGGTACGCTAATGGACAGCTGACTCAGAAGCGGCAGCGATGTGGGGATTACAGACCGACGGCATCCCGGTTCACACGCAGCCATCAGCTCTCTACAGGACTGTCAGGGAGACCCAGATTCTCCAGGTGCTGCTCCACAGCATTTCAGGAGAACCCCTCAGTATCACTGGGAAGCAGCTCAACAAATCACCAGGGGGGATGCGCAGGAAGATGCGACACGCTGAGCGACAGGAGCAAACGAACAGCATCCATGCTGAAGCGTGCTTAGTCACTCAGCCTTGCCCGCGACATTAAAATTACAGGTTTTTATCACATTGCAGGGACATTTGGTCTCGACAATGTAATGTATATCTACCCCACACACACACACACACACACACACACACACGGACACAGGTGACTTCCCTCACTATCCTCCCAGCATCACCTTCACAAGGAGATGAAACCAGTTGAAGTGAAGCACTGTTTCGGTTTGGTGCCAGAGGTCTTCACTGCAAGATTCCTCAGTGACACCAGCTTACATAAAAAGCCCCACCACATCCCCCCACCCCCACACAGGAAACCTGGAGCTCCCCTACCTTGTGCTGGAACTCCATTGCCTGGACCCAAGGAGAACCCTCCCCACCCAGACTTGGGAGTCCCCCAGACTTTCTCCCCAGACTGCGAGGAGGGGGTATGTCCTGGTTGGCAGGGTATGTATCCAAACGGGGGGACTGGCTGCACCCCTAGCTCAGCGCACAGTGACCCTGACAACGGCAGCTCTGGCTCCTTTACAGTCCAGGTGGCCCCTACTGTGCACATTGCTACCACATTCCTCCTAATGACCACCCCCCAGCAACATGCACACCAGCTCGCCGGCCCCCATTACAGGTATCCTTGGTGGTGCTTAAGGAGCAGGTGGCAGAAACTGCACTGCTACCCAGAGGCAGTAACTCCAGATCACAGTCCTGCTAAGTATCATATTAGGAAACGCATTGATAAGGAGACATGGGGGGCTGGGGGGGGTTATGTACTGTCCCCAGTATTACAGTAAGAGTCAAATGCATGCTGCCTATCCCACCCAGCTCCCACTGTATCCTGCTCCAGCTGTATCCAGCTCCTGCCAAATCCCTCCGAATCCTGTTCCTGCCAAATCCCACACCCATCACAACCAGCTCCCACAGCATCCCATTCCTGCCAAATCCCATTCCCACTGCATCCCGCTCCCACCACATTCCACTCCTGCTGTATCCTGCTCCCACTGCATCATGTTCCTGCCAAATCTTGCTCCCGCCACATCCCGTTCCTGCAGCGATCCCGCTCCTGCTGCATCTCACGCCACAACCCAAAGCCAGTTGGATCACTGCTGCACTGGGAAATGGATCCATGGATGTATTTTGATAGGATGGGAAGGAATATTCCAGAAGGAAAGTGAACCCTCAGGACATCCCAACCACGCCTGCCCACGGCACTGCTTCGGCACATAAAGAAACCAAGAGGCTGGATTTTTAAGATTAAATTTGGCCCAAATAGGACTCATTTGTGAGTTAAAATATCTCAACTTTTAACCTGCTTTTGGCAGGTGCTTATTAAGGAAAACAAATATCATTCCATTGAAGATAGCATTTATGTTTAGCCAGATACTGATGACCGCACACAAATTCCCTGAGTGTGGGAACATACTTAGCTAATAAACCTATAGTCAATAAACCTTAGCCACATGTAAGGGCTCAAAAGGCAAGTCATCCACAGGTCTCTGCTGTAATCTGTCAGCCAGTGCTGTGTGGCTTCAGCATTTGTTTCCCCCACCAGAGGAATATTGCAATGGCCAAGCAGTCCACAGAGGGAGCCAGCTCACCAAGGGTGAAGGGGTTAGAGGAATAACCCAAATAAAGACTGATGCACATCCCAGGGAGAGAATCTCACACTTTAATGCCTTTCCCTTCCCTGTCCTCTGTGAGAAATCAATACAAATTACCACCATCCTTACCCTCCTTGGCTGCCTGTAAACC
>JAODJW010000033.1:21047123-21059346 GCA_026777045.1 Hyperopisus bebe
AATTTCACTTATAACGGACAAACAAATTGGTCCCCAGGGCTGCTTTTAGCTGTAGTTTTGTTCGGCTATCACGGACATGCAGGCTCCGCCTACAAGGCGCGCGGTGTGCCGCTGATATCCAGTGCAGATATGTAGTCGGGATTATCAATAGTCACGCATCTGGTCAGGTAAAGTTGGATTACTACATGTACAATGTAATAATCTATACCACAAGTGTGTCTGCTGGGGTGTGGTATGAGTAAATGGTGTCCTGTAGTTGTGTTCTGGGCATACAGCAACTCTGGATATAACGGACTGTTCTGCCAGGTCCCATAAAGTCCGTTATAACAGGATTACACTGTAAATGGTGGTTGTAAAACTATGTGTCTCATCCAGTGGGGCAGACATTCTGCAAGATGTTCAGTCAGTGATGCTGGTTTTGGGAGGGGTCCTAAATCCAGGGTGAGCCTGAACACTGGGCTGCCCCCTTCGCCTGCCTGATTCGCCTCGTTTTGCCCATCAGGAAATGTTAAAGACACAAGTTAATACTGATAGTTCACGTCCCTTTGCACACCAGGCTGTTTGAAAGGAAACTGATACAGATTCAGACATAAACTCCCAAGTGAGTGTAAACCCTTCTGCTAATGTCAGTGGGTCAGAAGGTTTCGGCACAAAACGCATCCGTTTAAGGCACCTCATCAATCATGCGGACTGACCACTATCACTCCAGGGCTTTCATTGGCTAGGCTAATGGAAGGGGCGTGTCCGGGCAGGGTGGGCTGCCTGTTAGGACAAGCGATTGGTCTAACGGGATTACAGCAAGCATGCAATCAAAGCCACACGTCCAAACACACGTGCAAATTTCTGCCAAATCTTTCCCTTGGAACGGCTGCTGAGCCAGCTGCTGACAGGGCGCCCCCTACTGAGCTGGGCTGCATGGTACACAAACACAAGTACACTATGCTACGGCTGCAGATCGTGTGTTTATTTAGAGGATTCAGCCACTGAACTGGCGTAATGGTCCAGCTCAGCCCCCTAATCAGGCAGCTGTACCAGGATACACGCAAAGGTTCTACTTATTAGCATATTGACACACTGAGGAACTTACCTACCAAATGCTGGGGATGAGAGTCATTAGCACGACGAAAGGGACTCTTCTTTGCCCACTTACCAGCCTGCGTCCTGGAACATGCAGATACTCCTATAACTGACTCCTCGTTAGTGTGATTTACGTAAATTAGCTTAGGTTGTGCTAACAAAGTTAAACACTGTGATAATCACAATGCCCCCCCCCACCGCCCCAGGCCCTCTTCTGCTTTCCTCGCCGCTGAAGCGTATTAGCAAACAGAAACACCTGCCATTGCATTCCGCAGGACGGGGAAAGGACTTGAGGTGAAAGTGCACAGTGATAAAAATTCATGGGGACTACATCACACGGGGGGCCGAGTCCGTTTCAAAGCGGCTTTGGGGGGGGGGCAATGGTACAGTTGTCATTCCACCTCCTCTGCACCGCTAGCTAATCCCGTGCTGCACCCCCAAACAAAACTGACAGATAAAGAAAATAAGAAGCAATAAACTTAATACCAGAAAACGCACGGGCAGCAGATTGACTGCGAGGCGTTAGCTAAATTAAAAGCTGCCATGCACATTCTTCAGGCTTACCTCACCCAAACAGCTGCACATTTCTGATTCACTAGTCACTCCCAGGTGTCAAATATTATGGACAGTAAAGAAACTTGAAAAATAGGGATGTAGACACATGAAACATCCATGTGACGTGGATTTTGCATGAGATGAAACAGCAGCTCTGGCCAAAGATTTCCATGAGGACCTACACACCCAGTAAATGCCTGTTGTCATGAGCCCAGGAATAATGGCGGTCATTAAGCCCCCGGCGGGGGACTTTGTCTATGGGGCTATGCTGTGTCTGTTCAGGGGGGGTCTGTGGGGAATGTTCAAACTGTGCTACTTTTTGGGAAGGTAAGTTGGCCAGAAATCACAGCGTGCATCCACAGCTTGTACAGTACAGTCCGACAGAGATCATATAGCTTACAGTCATGGGCATAAATTATGGGGGGGGGTGGGTTGTAGCCCCCCCAAAAAATCAAAACCAGCTAATACAACCCCCAATAATCATGTTTCCCCGTAATGGGTGGAGACCTCAACCCCCCCAATGTTCCAGCCAAAGTTACGCCCTTGCTTACAGTGCTTGACCACAGGCTAAAGAAAAAAAACTTTTAAATCAGTAAAACAGAAAGAAAATTAAACAAAAGAGGAAACAAAGCTGGCCTTCATTTGCAAAATGGCTTATGAAGATACATCTGATAGTTTAGGGTCCGGTTCATATACAATAGAGAACAGGGGACCTTATTGATCCCTATGGGATGCTCCTTCATTGCTGTACCCTGACTTACTCTTACTCTCTGTACAGCTTGGGGTCAGAGGACAGGGGGGTGTGAGAGGACAGAGGCTAAGCCCACTGAGCACTGGGCACCCCCCACAGCAGCCCACCCGAGGGCCAAACCTTGGTGCTATCGCTGACCTTCCAAAATCAATGATTACAGCAGCATGTGAATGAAAGCACTTTTCAGCGAGACAAACACAACCTCATTGAACATGTGTGTCCTGTACCAGTGAACTCAGACACACTGCTCACAGATCTTGGACCAGCTCCTAGATACTAGTCTAGGAACTAAACTAGGAAATATATATTTAACATAAAGTGGGTGGATTTTTTCAAATTCTCTCCTCCTTAACTGAATCTGTCTTCAGTAAATCCCTTTAAAAATAGGTTCTACTCCAATACAGGACACAATGCTGAAGACTAACCTGGTGGCAAAATCCTGGCGTGATTTTCAGTGTCCAGCATGTCGCTATTCCGAGTTAAAACTGAGATGACCGGTCCAGACCTTTAATTCAGCATTAGAGGGGTAGTGCAGTGTGCACGCTTGGGAACGCTAAAGGTGGGAGGGGGGTGGGGTTTTCGAGGCACACAAAGTGTGGACCAAAGCAACCTTCAGGACTTATTAACGCAGCGTTAAATAAAACTAGCTGAGAGGGAGGCTGCAAAGCGGATTAGGATTCTCAGGCGGAGCGGGATGAAGATGCCGGGCTTTCTCTGAAACCGATCCTTATCTTGGTTGGCCTGAGCCCCACACTCGGGTGAGATATTGAAGGCTGACATTTATAACCTAATTTCACACACCCGTACTCTGTTAGGGAAGACACCAAGACAGCTGTTTGTAAAGACCATTCAAAACAAAAGCCCTGGTCTTGACAACTGAGATAATATGAACTGGGATTTAAACATTGTTTATCATTCTCGAGTGCTGAAAGGATTTTTATAGCAATTACTGCATTACTTTATTAAATTAGCAGCATCTATGATGGTGGAAGATGCAAGGATCCCATAATTTGGAACTATTTACACTGACTGTAAGTGATCCTGCATCCAATGACAACTTGGTCATACACTAATGTGACATTCATGTGCGGTGGAGAGTTCACAAATAATTAAACCTTCAGATGCCATACTGTGAGCATGCAAAGAGCAACACAGAGAGAGCAACTCTGAGTAACAGAGTTAGAGTAACAGAAAGAGGGAGTAACAGAAAGATAGTAAGAGAGTGAAATAGAGTAACGGAAAGAGTGTAACAGAGAGGGAGGAAGAATGATTAACGAGAGAGAGTAGCAGAGAGAGAGAGAGAGTAACAGAGAAGGAAACAGAAAGAGAGAGTAACAGAGAGCTGTGTGCTGCAGCGTCAGACATGGAAGCCGTTTTGATTCCCTTTTACGGATTCTCCCATGGAATCATCTTGACATCCTGAGCTTCACCTGCAAACCAGGCAGATAGAGCCACAAATTCCTAGCGGCTTCTGGACCCCTTCCCTGCCTGCTGTTCAGGGGATAATGGCAGTAAGGGCGGGGAAGCTGCCTGGCAGGTGTCGTTCTGGGGTCGGCTTATGCCGGGTTCACACGCTCCACAGGGGCACAGGAAACAATTCATGAGGGATTCTCTAAGGCAGTAAGGAATAATCTGGAGTGCTACTAGGCTAAGTCACGACAGTAGATTTTGTTGACATGGTGGGGGAGGTCCTCCTATGACATATTTTGGCAATCGGAGGTGGGCAATAACATGACAAATATCTTAATAGACCTACCTGTCGACCGCAATCAACTTGTGAGCACTGCTCTAAGAGCCACACAGACTGATGGGAAATAAAGTACCGTAGAATGCTGTCTTTATGATTTCATCAGCTGGCACTTATGGACAGTGGCCTCTGATTTTTTGCTTTTATTAGCACATAGCTACAAATGGGAGAACTCATAGTCCAAGGCCTTGGGCAGCTTTGTTCAGAAACATGACCTGTATGGTCTCAGTCCCATTAAGCAGCGGTCCATCTCAGCATCCCCACAGGCGGGAAACACACGTGTTCAGCCGCCACTGGAAAGCTGCGACACACACAAATACAAAAACGTGAACATTTAAGCAGGACTACGTACGAGCCAGGGTCCCTCATGTCCGTGGCGGTGCAGAGGAAGTCAGCTACGCACTCCTGAAGCAGGAGTTCAGGGTCAGATACACACTCTTGAAGTGGGAGTTTAGGATCAGGTACACACTCCTGAAGCGGGAGTTCAGGATTGGCTACGCACCCCTGAAACTAACAGGATCAGTTTTTTTCCAGCAGGTTGCGGCTGTAGGCTCCTCCGCTAGTTCTGGGCTGCTAGGCCACACTGTAGGATTACTGCAAACAGGTACACATATCCGCGATACACATCAGTCATGGGATGTAGAACGAAACCTCACAGACGTGACGATGGGATTTCTGTGTGATGGATGTTACGTGGAGGACCTTCCGGCAGTGCGTACAAACACCATCCCCTCCACCTCTGCCTGAAAAGAGAGCTTTCTCTGGGGTCAGAGCTGGACGCCCCGATTCCCTGTCCGACAAAGGCAATCATTCCGCCATGAAGGGCATCGGCTGGAGAAGCGGAGAGGTCACCCCTCAGACCTGAAGAACACAGCGTCTCTATGGGGAGAATTTAAGCGATAGGGGAAACCAGAGCAAAAGGCGCCATCTTTTTTTCCCATGAGTACCGACATGAGTCACTCGCCTCAGAGGTTCCTCGCACAGGCTGACTCTGGAACCGCTATGCTGTACCAGGCAGAAGAACCAGGGATCTTAGAGAATAAAGAATTCAGGCGGTAATTATCACCCGCTTATCCAGGAGGACAAAAGGTCCATTTTGATAACAAATAATGACAGGATTGGCAAGGAGCACTGCAGATCAAACAGAAGCGGCATCTAGGGGCTGTGAACGAACAGGGATGTCTGATCCTGGGACCACGGAAGACGGACCAGGATATAAGCCCCCTCCCGCCTTTCTGACACGCCTGTCTGAGCCTTCTTTCTCATGTCAAATTCCACCCAGGCACACACCCCGCTCACTCCCTCCAGCCACCTGAAACGGACTTTTCTCTTAAATAAGGTCACTCCCAGAAATCTTCCTGCCCCTGTTCAGGGACATCTCAGGATGTCCCGCGCCCCAAGGCTGGAGGGACGCCCATTTCAAAACCACAGAGGCAAAGCAAACAGTGTGCACTGCTCACCACTTTTATCCTACAAAAAAAAAAACTGAAAGAAATGGCATTAAGCATAACAGGAACCATGGCAACAGGAACATGGTTGTATAGGTACAGGGGCCAAGAGGAAGGCCGCAGGCAGGCTGGGAGGGCTGAGTCAGAGCCCCACGCATGTCTTAATTTGCGATGATGGAGATGTAGGAAAGCGTTAGTGTAGAAATGGTGACTCGCCGCCAACTCTCTGCCCCCCCCCCCCCCCCCCATGGCTTTGATTGAAAATATGAAACATAATCGAGGATCCTGCTTTCGCATTGAGCTGTGGTCAGTCTGCTTCGGCGATGCTGCACTCAGCGCCAGTTTGGATTATACCGTGTTGTTTCCATGAGCTGGGCATCTTTGCAGCGCCTCCTGTGGAGGGATCCATGCTGCACGGGGCACACACTCACGATCCAGGCTAAAATGGAGTGGGGGGGGGGGGGGGGGGGCCTGTACGTAGTGAATAATGCTAAGCAAACCCAGGCACCTGTAAGGTTTTCAGGGTGCCCCCTGCTAAAAATTGTTTGAAGCGTAACAGAGATTCCTATCTGCTGTAATACAAAGCCATTGGTTGTCAAAAGGTTAATACGAAATTATTCAAATATATTCCAGCGTCAATCCCTCGTCCTGGTGCGTGAGACGCCAATGCAGGACACGGGGAACATCCCCACGCAGAAATAACCACACGAGCGCTCATTTTTCATCAAGCCGTGTTATAAAACCATACGGTGGCAGTATTACTGAAGTATGAATCTAAGCATGACCGTGGCGTGATTAGCATTCAATACTGGGAGCTCAGCCAGGTCTGATTAAGTAGGTAAGGATAAAATTCATGGGGGGGAAAACCTGCACCGCGATGCACATAACAGCATGCAAAGTGGGCAGAGGGAGAGTGGCATCAGTCTCCCCCACCGCACAAACACCAGACCCTCATTCTTTACACATCAGTGCAAGTTTATCACTTATTTATAAAACTACACCAAGTCAGCCTTGGTTAATCAAGCCAGATTTACGGCTCCAGAGAAAAAGTCATGGATTTCCTACAAAACCAGAAATTAAATCAAAACCACTGGCAAAGAGACAGCAGTGACATTGATCCCTTTCCCAGCATGGTCAGAATTAGGGCTTAAGATCTGCGGTAAATCGGGCCTCATCTTGGGGACAGGCAGCTGTGGGTATCACGGCATCGCCCTGCAGGATGGGACAGCAGAAAAGGCCATCAGCACCAACGTGAATGGATGCCACCCAGAGAGAGCCAAGACCCCCCCCACGACCATCGCCCCTCACTCTGGACCCTCTGCTTTCACACACATGGACGTTCCAGCTGGCAGAGTGAAGGACAGGCAGGAGTATTGATTTTCTCACTCAAGTGCAAAAACGCGATAATTCTGGTTAAGTGACTAATGTGCTGTTTTTACAGTGAAGGAGAACCACGTGCATTGAGTGGGTCTGAGGAAGGTGCCATTAGCTTCGCGATGGTGGTCGAGCGTCGGAATTCAGATGAACTGTGAAATAGGAAATTAAAAGAAGCTCAGAGATTATTTCGCCTGCTCAGGATGTACTGCTCAGACCTGGAAAAACTGTTTGCCACCATGTTTACCAGCATGGTCCATTTCTTAATTAAGCTCCATGCAAACTATGGACACTTTGCTGCCCCCCAGTGGACAATTCACTTTATACCACAGCACTGCTTAATTCTCAAATCTGAAGGGTGTTAATTAATTTTCTTGAACCACACATGTAGTGCCAGCCAGGTGAGTCACAGTCGTAAATCAATGGCCAAGTATCTTTAGTTCTGAATAAGGTTACTTAACGGCAACTATGAAGGCAAAGTTATTGCTACAGATCAACTTCAGAGCCTTTGGTCGGTGATTAAACACTTTACAGTCCTGTGTAACTTGCCTAAAGGAGCTGGTACACAAGTTCAGTTTTAATGATCATTAAACAGGAAATAACTTGTGTTTTACCCATAATGCATCTGAATTTCAGGAGCTGCATTAAGCAAAATTACTGACACAGTAGCCTTATATATATATATAAGCCTTATATATATATATTCACATTTCTCTGTTGCCTCAGCTGTGTGTTATTATGCATTTTATGTTGGTGCATAAAGACTGGCCTTTGGGTTTAGCAGCCGTCAATGTTAAACTAACAACTGGCTTATGGTCTTAGCAATGGACTGTTTTCGAATTAAAGACAGTGACTTGGGGCATATATAAGCAAAATGTTTAATAGTATTAGGCTTGGGTGGTATCCAATTTTCTTCCCATCCAGACATTACACCTCAGTATGTGGTATTTCAACGATATTTTAAAAAGAAACACTATTTCGGTATTTTGAAATGTTCCCTGAAGATACAGTTTCAGTAAAGGGGAATTCCACGGTGTACTAGGCCTAGTTCTAGTAATAAATGCATTTTTGGTTTGGAAACATGACAATAATATACAGTATTGTATAAAGTCCACAGTATAAGCAGGTTAATGCACTCCAAACATTAACCCTTACATACCTTCCAGCTGTCTCATTGATGCAACTCTGTTATCCTTCCATACATTTCCAACCTCTTGCGGTCCAGCCCGGTACCACAGGACACAAACCAAACAGAATATCAGCCCATCACAGGGCACATACATGTATGGTTGTGCACTATAGGAAATTTGGAGACACCGATGAACCAAACAGCAAGTCTTCGGACTATGGTAGGAAACTGGAGGGTACTTGCTGGAAACCTACGCAGATGGAGCATACTGTATGCAGGATTCAAACCCACAAGGCTGGATGTGTGATGAAACAATCGCACTAACCAAAGCACTGCTGTCCGTAACGCTGTCGTGGAAAACAGCTGCAGCCACTTGCCAAAGAGGACAGCTTCATTAGGTCGACTAGCCACACCACAATCAGAGGAAGAAGCAGAACAGTAGGCAAGGTCCCATCCCCGAATCTCTACTGAATTATCTTTCACTAGACTAGATCATGAATTTAAATTGGCTTAAAGGAGCAACGCTTTAAGGCTCCAAGGCACTGCTGCTTTCTAGAAGGCTGGTTTGGATGTGTTCCCAGATGTAGTAATTATTTATTTGGGCAACAAAATCGAGGTTGCCCGAGACAGAGGTAATCCATCCGTCTTCCATTATCTCCCATAGCCATGTGTCCAGTACAGGGTTCACGTTGAGTCAAGAATCTATTGCAGGGAGGAGAGGGCACTGTAGACAGGGTGTCTGTCTATTGCAGGGGACACAGTTAATGGGTTTGGGAAGAGTCTGAGGTATTATTTATAATTTCTGCTGCTTGTGTGATATGAAAATTTAGTGATGCATTTGAAGAGGCTGTGAAAATCCAATGAGGAGCTGTGAATTACACAGTCTGACCTGACACACCTGGACTTCATCACATCCAATTCAATGTAAGCACCATCAAAAATTCTTTTTCTATAACTATAAAAACATTCACAAACCTACATAAAATCCCTGTGACCCTGACCCCGTTTAGAAAAGGGATGGATGGATGGATTTATGGATGAATGGATGGATGGATGGAAGGGTGAGGCCATTAACAGTAGAAGCCTTCATTTCAAGCTAAAATACAAAAGAAAGAAAAATGTATCCCATTTTACCTTAAGCCATTTCTCATGTAAGACACACAGATCTGTTTTTAGCAGCTGGGTCAAAAAGTGGCTTCAGGGGGCTGATGGCAACAACTTTAATTGGGCAGGTAAGAAAGACTGTGAGCATAAATACCATGATTGCTTAGGTCGAATGGGCAGTACCTTCCCTTATCAAAACATAAAGTTTAAAGAAAAACCTTGATTCAGGTCTTTCATGCCTTGTCAAAATACCCACACTTTAAACTTAGGCCTGTCTCACTTGCAGAGTTATACACACAGCAGGCTGCATTTGGTGCTGCTGAACCCATAGAGACAGTGCGGGAAACACCTTTTCAACTATTCAGGTGTACAGCACTCACCGACCTTGGCTTATAACTGTAAACCTTTTCTGTTTCTTACACGTTAACGTCATGCAGCACTGTCCCACGCCGATTGTGGGGGGGTCACCCTGACCTATGAACAAAAACTACAAAGAAGCCAGCAACCAAAACCTTTTGGTGGTAAAACAAGCCGGACCTGAATGATTTTTCTTGTTTTAAAACATGCATTAGAAAAACCAAAGCACTATGGAGGATGTAAATGTGATTGCAGGGAGAGCGCAGACATGACAGGAGCCCAGGGGTCCGGCCGGCGCGGTTCGGCATGGGGGTCAAACATTATTTTATTTTTCCAGCACAGCAGCTGACAGACACTCTGCGGCCCCCCAGGCCCCCACCTCGTCTTTTTCTTCCAGTTAAATTGCAGTGAGGGTTTCCAGTGCAGCCCCCACCCCGGTTCACACTGTCCCCTGGCGCTTAGTCGCATTTGTGTACGGAAGCCCGCAAGAAGCCGGCTATACCCGTGAAGAAAGCAAAGAGCCGCAGGGAATGCTGACCAAATCCTGGCTGCAATTACTAGTAATTATGAGTGTGCAACTCAATCGTGTTGTTTTAATGAAGATGTACGTATCAGTATGGTCAGGTGCAAAACAGGCTTTCAAAAAACTCCTGTAAGTTGGGTTGCCAACTTTGGTCAGCTTAAAATCGAGACAAGTGTACACGCATTTACATGTATATAACAGTTTTATTACCCTGTAACATAGGCTGTAGGGTGTGCAAACTACTGTTACCCCAATGCTAATTTTAGGTTTATAATGGAATCCTACAGATTTACCCTGTTTCTTGTGAGAGTCTAAAAGTGTCACTCCAGATGCGTGACAGTTGGCAGCCCTGATATATTTCGGTCAGTATACACCCCCAAACACTCCAAGAAGAACGAAAACAGCCCCTTACGGATAATTTAACCTCATTTCGTAGTTTGTGCATTTAAGCTTTGAGCTCTGATTCAATTTGAGGAAGGTTTTACTACAGTGAACATGATGAACTTATTACATGTAATGAAACACTATCTGACCGTAGTGTCTTGCACAACACATGTACAAATCCCCATAACAATTTGCCTTTATCCGCGACCAAGGATTGAGTTGGTAACCAAATACAATCCCAATCCAAACCTTAACCCTAAACCTAACCAAAACCTTCACATGGACTCATCAAATGCACACCAGGGATTTTCCTTATTCCCAGTGCATGAATCATTGCCCAGCATGTGCTTTTTAATGTGTGTACAGTCCTGTAAATTGTGACTGGGAATATTGAGACGGCTCGGGGTAGCTCGATGTTTCCAACGCAATTTTAGGATTTCTAATGAGTTTCTTATGGTGGACCCCAATGGGAGGCAGGCAAACAGGTGGTAAGGATTCAAAACACAAAATGGGAACCGTTTTAACCACAAAGCTGCCGGCTCTCAAAGAGAGATCAAGAGGACAGACACAGCGGAAAACACATTAAAGGAGGCACAGCAGCCTAACCTCTCACAGCTCCGACTGATACTGCTCTCAGCTGCAAGCTCAAGATAAGAATCATGGTTCAAGCCTAAAGTTTGTCCATGTGGTACTTATACAATAACGCACAAAAAACATTAGTATACATTTTGGCACATACACCATGTATACATAACATTTGCATTTACTAGCAAACAATATCAGTCTGGAGTTACATGTTCTACAATGAAACTAAAAGTCTGCATGTCCCTCATTAAATAAGCCAACAATAAAGAAAATGGCCGCCTAGAATTGATATTGCTTTTAAAGCACAAACCGCATCCATCTGCTTTCCAAGCTGGTAGCTGTAATAACATCATGGATAAGTCTCTCCTTTCATGTGACAGACTGACACCTGGAAAATACTGTGGTAAGTATAATGGCTACTGAAACCAAACCATTCACTGGAGCCATTTTTCAATTAAATCAAAGATAAGATACACTTCTGTGTATTACTAAGGTGGAGCAGTAGGAAAGGATGCAGCTTGGGTTCCACATATCTGTAGCAAATCATGAATTTTTCTCTTAAAAACTAATGTGCTAATTTCATCATTTGGTTTTTTTCCACCCACATTTAATTTCACTCAAAGGGCGGCAGAGTCCAGGCCAGGGGGGGCCAACTTTAGTATTCAGTATGCCCGTAAAATTTATCAACAGCTATGATGGGGCCAATCAGATTTGCTGAGCAGGGGGGGGGCAATCAGATATGTTGAGCGATTAGCCTTTCTAATATTTGCCCAGCTCATGCAAGCAATTTAAAATTGTGCTGCAACCATTTTAATAGTATTTGGTAATGTAATATACTTGGAACTGTAGCCTTTTCTTTAATCAGCACAAAATAACTCAAATTCATAGGCACATATAGGCCTGTATATTAACAAGAAATCAATATATTGTTTGAAAATACCTCCAAAATACTGTCTGCAGTATAATGTAAAATGAACTAATGCAGAAAGAGCAAGCGGAACGTCTACTTAAAGTACACAACCAGCATGAGTAGACTTAATTGGGCGGCATCTACCTTTGCTACTACAATATTACTCAAGCCTATGTCTTACCAAGAGATTTTAAACCACACGTAATACAACGCACGACAGAAAATGGAAAGAAGCACTGAAGACAGACATGACTGTTCGTCACTAATTATCGGGTGGCA
>JAODJW010000033.1:21061780-21072109 GCA_026777045.1 Hyperopisus bebe
GTGCTATTGCTAATATATAAAAAATGGACAAACCTTGTTAATCACAGGTGACTAAGGTAGGACAAGTAATGGTTTTATGCAATTTAGGGAAAGTGGCTGAAACCGCTGTCATGCGAAACACATATGAGAGTTCGAACTCACTGTAGGTTTAATCAAACCATCTATGATTTGTGATGAAAAGCAGCTGGAAGTGCGAGATCACACGGCAATGTAGACACCAAAGATGGCGTCCGTGCCCCTCTGGGGGGGCCTATTTACCCACAGGGCTCAGTGTGTCTGCCCGCGTCCGTCTCTCACGTGCTGCCATACATACCTGCGGGATCAAGCGCTCAATCCGGCTGGAGCGGTTTCTGTGGGACGGGTGCGTGGACAGCCACTCCGGCAGCTCCAGATTCCCGCTCTGCTGCTCCTGCCGCTCCATCTGCTGCCAGAAGAGTGGCAGGCCCCGCACATCCGCACACGCCTGCAGCGGGAGACAGGGGGCGCTGTTAATAACATTACACCTACAGGTATAAAACTAGAGCAGACTGACAGCCCATTCATAAAGTTAACTCCAAATAATCTCTAATTGCTTTACGTTCTAAATTTCCCCTAATATTCACATGTACCTCAAAGCATCGCTACGGAATCACGCACAGTGAGTTTTCTTGTAACTTGTTACAAAGACAATAAAGGAATTCTATTCTATATAATTTTCCATATTCAGTGTCACCCTTTAAAGGTTTTGGTAGCAGGTGGAAGCATTTAGAAATATGGGAAGAAAAGAGCTGATCCAGAAAGTGGACATCTGCTGCTTTATAACCATACTGTAGTAAGTCTTTCTTTTAAAGAGTTATGTACCCAGAGAGGTTGTCCGACAGATGTGCTGTATTTCATATAAGAGGAGCTTGTTCCTCACAATATCCATCAACGAATACCCGAGCTACAAATGTGCCAAGCAACCATCTTGTACTACAGAGAATCATTGATAATGGAAAGTTCATACATGACTCTGTACATTTTCCTACAGCACCACCTGCTGTCTGTTGAGCAGATGGCAGCCAGAATCCTATCTGCTGCATATATCAGCCAAGCTGGAAAATCTCACCATAATTAGGATGCGCATATACAGCAGATTCAATTAGCTAGTCTGTCAAGGGCCAAGAAGAGATATAATTATTGTGCTATAATCATATTTGATATGGTGCTTTCCATTTTAAGGGTCACAAATTTAAAAAAACAAACATTTAATCAAACGTCTAAAAACCCCCTCAATTTTTTTTTATAAAATTCGTCAAAACACAATTAGCATCTGAATTAGGTACATTTAAAAATTAAAATAAAATTAAAAAGTAAAATAATGGGAATGCGTTTTTTCTAAATTCTGTTTTTAAAATGAATAAAAAATCTAACAGGCATACTATGATACCAGACCTTAGCGGCCAGCTGGAGTCCAATTTCATCTGCTTCTGTCTCTAACTTCCTGCTGTAGGGATGGTCGAACAGTAACTGAAACAGAGTGTGGGTTCGGGGAGGTTAAAATAACAATAAGCAGATTTCTTCATCTATAAGGAACAGAGAGAGAACTTCTACAGATCAGGCCATGAGAATCTGTTCAGTCATCACATGACATGCCATCTCCCTTCCTGGTTTGTCATGAGGAAGGACATGTGACGTCATTCTGCGCATTTCATTGGTGGTTCTGGAGCTACTTCACACCCACCTGCATCAGTTTGCCCTGGATCCAGTGACCCAGCGCAGCCAGGCTGTCCCGTGGGCAGAGGGCCCAGATTGCCGTCAGCAGGATCAGGGAGAGGAAGTTCACCAGATGGGACAGGCTTGCTTGCTCCGCCTTCAGGTGGTGTCGGGACAAGGAGAGATTAGTGCTATATTACAGAGATAAGCAATGCCGCTTTTGTCAAACCATATCAGTCGCCGCACTAAACGCCATTTTCATGGTCTCCCCCTCTGAGTGTGGTCCCTCCCAAGGTTTCTTCCTTCTAGGGAGTTTGGGTTGGGATGCTGTAAAGCATTTTGATGTAATGTTGTGTGAACGCACTATACAAAATAAATTGAATTGAATAGCAGAAACCTACTTTTTTAAATAATTCTTGTATATCATACACATACGATGAGAACATATTTGTAGCTAATGTAAATCCCACAGAATTTGCTCATTCCTGGGAATTTACCAGAGGTGGGGACAAGTGATTGACTGTCAAGTAAGTCTCAGGTCTTACCACTCAAATTCCAAGTCCAGGCAGAGTCTAAACAGGCAAGTCACGTCTCAAGTCAAGATAGTCAAACACCAAGTAAAGTCTGAGTTAACAAACCCAAGTCTAAGTCACGTCTCAAGTCAAGATAGTCAAACACCAAGTGAAGTCTGAGTTAACAAACCAAAGTCTAAGTCACGTCTCAAGTCAAGATAGTCAAACACCAAGTTAAGTCTGAATTAACAAAGCAAAGTCCAAGTCAAGTCTCGAAGTCCTAAACAAGTCTGATTGTAATTCTTTTTTTTCTAATTTAATGCCACCACAAAGATACATACTATACATATTATATATACTACAGTGGCATCTTGAAACACAAACTTAATTTGTTCCAGAAGGCTGGTCGAGTTGTGATTTGGTCGAGTTTCAAGTCGAATTTCCCCATAAGAAATAATGTAAATGAATTTAATCATTTACCAAATGATTGCTTATTTCAACGTATCTACTTACCTAATGATAAAAAGCATTAACCATCAATATGAAACTAATACACACATGAAAAACCACACATACAAAAGCGATAAACATGAATTAAATAACAATCCCATACTCCGAAGCAAGAGCAGACACACGTCCACCACCTTCAAGTCTCGCTGAAATTTCCTTTTTAAGTTCTACAGTTACTCTCACTACTTTCCTCTTTGGTTTGCTGCTATCACTGCTCACTTTCTTAGGGGCCATGATTACTGTATCACTAAATGTATTTTAGATAAAGCATACAAAATATTCACACCGAACACAGCTTTCGCAAGTCGAACTCGTTTGAAAGGTACCGCGAGACTGAGAGCGATTCATAGGCAACAGCATCCCAGTAAGTCCGTTTGCTTTTATGTCAGCCCATCAGAGACGCATCTCCGTCTGTTCAAGTTTTAGATCTGTTTTGTTTTCTTGTGTTCCGAGTTTTCGGTCTAGTTTCAATTAGATTTTTCTCGACCAACTTGTGCAACTCCTCAATTGGTAGAGTTGAACCTGCCTTGACTCATACAAGTTTTAGCAGGAACGCTCCAGTTCCAAGATGCAGGTCAAGGTACAATTCAAATAAAATTCAACACACTCGTTCAATGTCCTAGTTGGTCGAATTAAGAGGTGTTTGAGTTCCAAGGTTCTGCTGTATATTATTACAGCTATATATAATGTAACTTTATTGTGGCATTAAAGTTAGGGGAAAAAGGGTTATACTCAGATGTGTTTAGGATGTGAGACTTTGGTTTTCACCCACATTCACTCACATCCCCTTTGCCGTATAAGACAGGGTCCATTTGATCGTCTAAGTCCCAAGCACGGACCCAGACCTCTCCACACCGATGGCATTCCTTCCCAAGACCTGACACCCATTCCATCTTCTATTTCCCAGCTGTTTTCACTCCCCACTGCTTGCTTAAACCCGCCTCCAATGCCGTACCCAAGTGGGGACCCTGTCCCATCCTTCACCCCCGTTACACGTGGGTCTGTTAGCTGTCCCATTAGTTACTTATGCATAACTTCCTTCCTGCTTCATTCCATACCAATTCACCTAGATCTGCAGTTCATGTCATGGATTTTCTTAAAAAAAAAATCATGTGAAAACTTCCATTAAATTCATGGACCTTGCAAAATCCTATACCTGTATTCCAAATCCTTTTTTAATTATGATCTGAGAGCTTTTTTAAGGTTCTTTGTATGTGTATTCTAAACATCACCGGTTGTTTATTTTTCATTGGATTTGGTTGGAATTAGTACTGAACATCCAAGAAACCTTAAGGATAATTTGCAATATGTATTCATGTAAATTCTTTTGCAGCAGTGTTTCCCAACCTGGTCTTTGGGGACCCACAGACAGTCCATGTTTTTGCTCCCTCCCAGATCATGAACTGTCGGCACGTCCCGTTGGTTTGGACTGGGAGGCACCACTTTACAGTAATCAACGTGAATGTGAATGAAACTGAATGACCAGGTCCACGGATTCATTCAACACTAGTCACCTGTACATATAGTTGGGTAATTCAGATAAAAAAAAAAAAAAAAGCATAAAAGTCCAGACTGGGATTTTGTTTCAACCAACCAGTTGAACATAAAAAGTCACAGTCACAGAGAACTCAACTGGTTAGTTGAAACAAAATCCCGGTCTGGACTTTTACGCTCTGGACCTGAATTACCTAACTCTGCCTGTACTGTTTAATTATCAGAACACGCTCAGGTCCAGAAACCATTACAACATTAATAATCCCATGAGTTCATAATTCACTGTAAACTGAAACAATGCAAAGACACAGTGAGTCAAAATACTGATGTTAGAATCACTTGTTTGAGAGAAAAGACATGCAACGTGTTTCTGCATAAAAAGGAATTAAACATTGCAGTAATATAAAGTCAATAATTAAATTCACCAGAAGTCTATTTGAACTAGACTCTGGGTAGATGGGCAATGATTCCAGAGAGAGACGTGAATCAGAGGCTTTAGTGAAAAACACTTTAACGAGAGAAAAGTGGCGAGGCAGGCTTTGAGGTCACAGAGTCACAAACGACAGGCATACTGCAGACATGGGGAGCACCCCCCACCCCCGCAGCCCCACGGCGGACAGACTCACAGAGTGTCCTATTATGGCGTGGGCCATCTCATGACCCAGGACAAAGGTGAGCTGATGAATATCAGCGATGGCATCCAGCATGCCAGTGAAGACAAATATCTCCCCATTCTGGAAGGAAGGACATGGAAGTATTAAACAGTAAAGAAACCATTTTCCGCTCCCTCTCCTCCATACTTCCTGACAGTTTGTGAAAACATGTACAACTCTGGAAAGAATTGAGACCAATCTATATATTTAGAAAGATTTGAATTTTTAAATCTGAGTTTAATCCTGGTTCTACTGGCAGAAGGTTACGATAAGCAGCACAGTGCTTTAAGATTCAAAATTTCTAAGACAGCAGAAAAGAAGAACAAGATTCAATTCAGCCAGAAGTCTATTTGAACTAGGCTCTGGGTAGATGGGCAATGATTCAAGCGGAAGACACTGGGAACAACAAGAAACCAGCCAGGCAGAGGGCGGAATTGATATTCTAATGCCAGAGATGACCGTTAACTTATCTAAATTTGTCATGAATCGGAGAATCTAATCACGTGACATTCAAAGAGAATGAGAAACATTAAGTGCAGGTGTGAGGTGCACTGCTAGGACAGTTCGTATCAGGCTCCTGGAAGTAGGACTGAAGACCCACAAAGTAAGAAAAAGCCCTTCATCAGTGAGAAGAGAGGAAGAACCAGGCTGGAATATGCAAATATATATAATTCACAGACACACACACATATTTTGAGAAATGAAACAAAAAATTGTGTTGTAGTCACTTAATTTTTTCCAGAGCTGTATGTCATTCACACAGCTGATTTAATCAAGGATCATATGAATATGAAACCTGACCCCCCCGGTAAAAGGCAACACTGCTGACCGGCAGCACAAATGCGTTGGTGGAGGGATGGTCCAACACATGGACACTCCAGGGCACGTTGGCCATCTCTGTGATGTCCTGGTTCCGCTGGGCCAGGTGTTTCACCACCATCTCCACCGCCTTGTGTCTTGGGTCTTCCAGGGGAATAATGGACTCCTTGAATTCCTCCATCATCTAAGGCAATGCAGGATATTCAGATTCAGATATTGTTGTTAAAAAAAAATTTCTTGAGGTCGGGAAAGACCGAGACGGGAGAGTCCCGGGCCCCCGCCAGATTCGCACCTCCTCTGCCGTCAGACTGGCCAGCTCCATGAACTGCTCCCGGCTGAACACCAGGAGGCGTACGCGTCCCGTGATGGGGGACTCGTCCAGGTGCGTGAGGCAGAAGGTGGCGAGGAGCGTCAGAAGGACCGACACCACAGCTGCCAGGTGCCACCTGCGTCTCCAGGCCTCCTGGCGCAGAAACTCCTTCCGGTTGGGGGGGAGAGAGCGCCACCATTTCCTGATGCTCCTGGGGAAAGAGGCACTCTTTCTGCTCCCAGTTCCCATACAGGCTGGGAACCTCTGCTCATCATCTGATAACAAGTTGTTCATTTATGTACATGTAAACATAACTGTCATGGTGTGGAAAAATATGGACTTTCATGTTAGATGAGACCCTGCCCTCATACCCATTAAAACAACAGCTAATTATCCTCAGGAAAACATCCGGTGCTATAAATATATACCCCGCATGTTAAGTCAGTGTCTACCAATCAAAATTAAAAACAGAAAACTTATCTATGCATCATAACAATATTAAACCAAACCGGATAACCACTAGGGACCTAAGATGAAATTAAATTAATTATTAAAAAGGCAATTCAACACCTCAGAGGAACCTCACACAGACAATGATGCAGATTTGCTCATGTCCAAAGCTTCTATTAATCTTTTTGTTGTGTGTTATAATGCTGAACACATATTTCACCAGCAAAGCATTTTTTAATATAAATCATTGCTTGCAATACTTTAATGATACGGTTTTGGAATCTGTACCTTCCCAGAATAATAACCATCAGCCTTTGTGCTGGTTTGACCAGAAGCCATAGAAGAGGAGTAGGCATGGCCCTGCAGGAAGATGAGGTGTGAAAGAGCTGGCAGGTGATGGCAGGAACATGACGGACAGGAGTGCTCAAGTGACACGTTCCCATACTGCAATGCTTCAATTCTCCAAAAAGGGGCGGAGAACGACGCGTAAAGACGGTGCACTTTCTCCACAGAGCGCCAGAGGGAACAGAGCGACACGTAAAGGTGGCGCAGTGCCTCCACAGAGCACCAGAGGGCGCAGTGCGACAAAAAGCATAGTTCCTCCATTCAGTGCCTGGGGGCGCAGGGCAACGTGTACTAATGGCACAGCGCCTCCATAGAGCTCCAGAGGGCACGGCATGACAAAATCCAGTAGCGTAGTTCCTCCTTTCGGCGCCAGGAGTCGCAGTGCGTCCAGTGAGGACAGAAACACTGCAAGGCTTCCGGAGCAAACACGCCACTCGGAAACGAAACATTTCCTAATCTTCTCACAATAACACCTGCGAACAGGAAGAATCAATGACAACGACCGTCAGCCATTAAGGATACAAAATTAAACACATAATCAGCGGGTGTTTGAGATTAAAGGGGATGTTGAACTACAAGTTATCTCCATGTTATATGTGCATAATCAGCCTCTAAGACAATTAATCAATTTCACCATTTGTTGTACGGATTTTCTAGACATATGCTGTAAGACATACACAAAATTAAATAAAACACGTGAATCAATATTTAGAATATGCAGCTAATCACGATAGTAATAGGGTTGATTTTGAACAGGCCGTATATTATATTGTACATTTGAATTTGGAAATTAAATACTTTTTAAACACTACAGACATAGCAGAATTAACGATCAAACTTAAATGTCGCCGCACGCTTCAATGTTCGAATACTGCAAACAAGTGAAATTAAACTAAGTTTAATTATAGGTAAAACAGTAAGCTTGCTACGAAAAGGGGAACTATTGTTTCTTACACCTTTCTCCTGTCAGCGATATCCTTCAACTTTTATAAAAGTCCTTCCCCGGCCATGCAGCAGCTAGCGTCCGATACAGTGCCACCTCGCCGCCTATAACCCACTATTTCCATAGTGACCTACAGTATGGGATGTCAGGAAACAGTGCGGTTAAAGACCGGTCGAGGTCACACTGAATAGAAAAAAATACACTATACTGGCCGGAGAGACGTTATTGGAACTCTACGCTGCTGCTTCTACCGGCGTCTAGCGGTGTTACACTGAAAAACGCCGTAAATGCGACGCACGGACACTAAGCACTTGGTTCCGCTGACAACCTCAATATAAAAAAGTCAATATTTTAATTTGTCACATGAAGTGACAAATGACACAGTAATGTAGCTCTATAAGCAGGCTGAGAAACTGAGCAGACTATACTGTGCAAATTGCAAATACTCTCACACACACATACACACACACTATATGAACATATTGGGATATGTTGTGGGTCATATAAGTAAAATTAAAATAAAAGACTCTGTTCCATTTGGACTGCAATCAGTCCCCCCAATAACTAACAAAACAACTTGTTTATACTCCACTATTTTGGTATGGTGGTGTAGTTTCTTATGAAACTGTATGTGAAATTTAATCTATGAGATTTTTGTCTCCCAAGTATTTAGCTTGAAGGTGAAAAGTTCCCTGTGAAAGTGTCCAGGGATTTGTAAACAGGTTCCAGGACTTCTGTGTGAATTACTTAAGAACTGAAGAAATTAAAAAGAGTTTGAACTACAATTGTCTATAGATGTATACAACAATGATATCACACCAGACCAGGAGAAGGCAGATGTATTGCAACAAACAGGAATAGAGGCAATGTAGTGAAACCAGTCTGCATGGAGATGCTGGCAGCAGAGGCAGAAGAAGCATCTCACTGTGGTATCATGAGGGACCTATATGCACCCATCAATAAGCTTTCTGGAAAGTAAAGCCAGCAGAAAGGCCAATGAGGGGGACAAGGACAGGAACACAATTCCAGATATGGAAGAACAGAAATGCAGATGGATAGAGCATTTTGAGGAACTGTTGAACAGATCAGCTCCACGGAATCTAACAGGCATCTAGCCAGCAAACTGTGATCTGCCAGCTGCTGGTGTGATTTCCAAGGAGGAGATCTGCAATGGGAATGGGAAAAAATGCAGGGCCAGACAACATTCATGGGGAAGTGCTGAAAGCTGATGTCAAGACCAGTGTGGCAATGCTCTACCCTTTATTGAATAAGGGGTATTCATAATTTGTATTTGGATTTGTAGTTTCTGTCTGAATAAACTGCTTTAGGAATCTGCCTCATCATTTAACTAAAAGAACCTGAGGTTTCACTGAAGAATTCTATCAACAGGATGAAAGATGCCATCAACTCCCAGCTCTGAGAGCAACAAGCTGGCTTTCACAAGAACAGATCCTGCACTGACCAGATGACAATGCTGCATATCATTCTGGAACAGTCATTGGAGTGGAACTAACTTCTCTTTGTCAATTTTATCGACTATGAGAAGGCATTTGACAGTGTGGATAGGTAGACCTTATGGGTACTGCTGGGACACTATGGGGTGCCAGAGAAGTTCAGTAACATCACCAGGAACTCATGAAGGGATGACTTGCAGAATGATACATGGCCAGCAACTTGCTAGTCCTAGGGAAGCAGAGACTTGGAAGGACAGGATCTATAAAGGAAGGTAAGGCACAGGAGATGCTGAGAACACAGAATAAACGTGAATTTTATAAATTTTAAACACTTTATTGTATTTTATATGATCATTTTAAAAGGTAAAATGGGTAAATAGATTTCTTTTAATAGCTTCTTAATGTCCTTCCTCATGACAAACCAGGAAGGGAGATGGCATGTCATGTGATGACTGAACAGATTCTCATGGCCTGATCTGTAGAAGTTCTCTTTCTGTTCTTCATAGATGAAGAAATCTGCTTATTGTTATTTTAACACCTTTCAGTATGCCCCCCCCCCCGAACACATGCTCTGTTCGACCATCCCTACAGCAGGACGTTAGAGACAGAAGCAGATGAAGTTGGACTCCAGCTGGCCGCTAAGGTCTGGTGTCATAGTATGCCTGCCAGATTTTTTATTCATTTTAAGAACGGAATTTAGAAAAAGCAAATTCCCATTATTTTATTTTACTTTTTTATTTTAATTTATATTTGAAATGAATCCGATTCAGATGCTAATTGTGTTTTGACCAATTTTATAAAAAAAAATTGAGGAGGTTTTTAGACGTTTGATTAAAAGTTTTTTTTTATTATTTGTGACCCTTAAAATGGAAAGCATTTTAACCATATCAATTATGATTATAGCACAATAACTATATCTCTTCTTGGCCCTTGACAGACTAGCTAATTGAATCTGCAGTATATGCGCATCCTAATTATGGTGAGATTTTCCAGCTTGGCTGATATATGCAGCAGTAAGTATTCTGGTTGCCATCTGCTCAACAGACAGCAGGTGGTGCTGTAGGAAAATGTACAGAGTCATGTATGATCTTTCCATTATCAATGATTCTCTGTAGTACAAGATGGTTGCTTGGCACATTTGTAGCTCGGGTATTCGTTGATGGAT
>JAODJW010000033.1:21072209-21088550 GCA_026777045.1 Hyperopisus bebe
CCATGTGTTTTATTCGCATCTTTATTATTCAAGCAGTAACATTCAGTCCTCTTATTTCTGCTTTACAATATTCAGTCGCGTTATTTTCGCTGTTTCAAATACGCTGAGGGCGGGGTCAGACAGTACCGGCCCTGACACACTGGTCTCAAGCACTTCTCCATAGACATGGTACCTAACATGACTGCCTCAATAACTTGATCTCTGTTCAGCCCTGTCAGTAACCTACCATAATCTGTAAAATGGTTAACAGTGTTATTACCAAAGGGTCTGTGTTTTTTAAAACACATCTGCACTATATTAAAAATCGCAGAAATAACCAATGGCTTAATGGTTATGGATGCGTGCTTGTAATTGAAAGAGTGCAGGTTTGAATCCCTGACTAGCAAAGCACCACTGAAGTACCCTGAGCAAGGTACTGCCCCCTGGGTGCTGAATTACCTGCCCCCTGCTCTGTCACATATGGCTTAAATGCAGAGAATGCGTTTTGTTGTTGTGGGGTGTCATTGTTTCCTGTTATTACCTTTTGACAAATTTTCACAAGACTGGCTGGAAAGCTCCAGAGCTTCAACAACACTTTGTCTTGCCATCGCTGGCATATGTCCCTGTTATGTATGACAGTAGTGACCGACAGTTGTCATCGGGCAGTTTTGAGTATAAAAATGTGTGTAACTGCGCAATGGGACGGTGAGGTGTTAGCAAAGCTGTTACTGCAAACTGAAGGCAGAATAGTGCTTCATGAGAGGGCAGTGTAGTTGTTGTAAGGTAAATATTATGCAGGGAGAGGAAGGCCTAGAATTTGTACTCAATATTTTTAGATACCTATGGAACCAGATGAGATGTTATTAGGATTGCAACACTCAACAGTGAATTTAAATTCCTTCGAAATTTTCCCAAACTGACTGAATATGTCTTTTTAGCAGTCGGCTCCACGGTATCACCACGTACTCATAATCCACAGTCTTCTCTCCAATACAAACTCACAAGAGTGGTATTTCGGTTCGACTCTATGCTCATTTGACTTGACAGCTTTCATGAACCATTTGAGTGGACGGTCACACATAAAGCTTCAAACGTCATCGATTATGTCATCAGATGTAGATGATTCAAGCGCCGGCATGGGGCTTTATCTGAAAGAGCCCTCATTACTCAACACTGGCTTCAAAGCCTTGGCAGCTGATGTAACACCCCTACTTCCCAGTGTCAGTGTAGCCATTGTTACTGCTTGTTACCCTTTCCTGACTTGTGTTTGGACACCTCATGGTTCGCTTTGTTTGAAGTGTCACTGTAGTCCATTCTTTATAAAATCCACTCGTTGTCTGCAAGCTGCCTAGTGTAGTGTTTCCAATTTGGTCCATGGGGATACATAGCCAGTTCACGTTTTTCACATCAAAGGAGCCTTCAGTATGATTGTATCGAGAAATCAAAACAGGCGAAAGTCACACGTTTTGTTTAGGTTTGTCTGCATGTCTGCTTAACTTCAAATGATATTTTGTGGTAATAAAAATAAAAGCAAAAGATTTGAGCAAAAGGAGTGTTTTCGGTGGTTCACAGTTTTCAGTGAAATGTACAAGTTGTCTGTCACCCACTGCAGTTGTTTGACATATGAAGGTTGGCTTCAGACCACAAACATGTACTGGATATCTACATGATGGATAAATATACAACCAAGAAATCCTAATCATTTTTAGTGGGTGTTTATTCCAGATGTAGGTCTACTGTTGATTCTGCTGGGAATGTTATTCCTGGAATGTCATATCATAAGTCTTGCCAAAAATTAAAGGAGATGCGTAATTACCAGATGGATTAACAAGTGTGCTAAAAAGAGAACACAGGTCACATATTAATAGCAAAATGGAAAAGATATTTTGGATTAAGTGTGCTATTAGAAAGCCAAAAATTACCAATAATAATCAATGACAAACTATCATGTTACTTCCACAACAGACAAGGTAAAGACTGGACACCCTGAAACCAGAACATCCCACCCCAGTGCCTAATGGTCTGTGAGACCATTGGACAGGAAACACTGAGGAAAGCAGGATTTCTGTCAGACAATTTGGACCTGAGGCTACTGACTGGATGGCGGTTCCAGACTGAGGTGCACAAGAGACAGGTTCAGATGTGGAAACCTGGAGAAATGGGATTGAAATACAAAACAAGCAAACCTTGGCAAAAACAAAATCCTGGGAGCCCAATCCGATGGCTCCGGGATCCCTGCTAACCAAGACCACAAACCCAGAAAGAAGATGGTGGCAGACAGGGCCACAAATCTATAGATGAGATGCTGACAGGCATGACAGAAATCTGGAAACAAAACACTAACAGAACATGCCACTAACATTAAGAACATGCCTGCAAACCTGGAAACAAGCATCTACACCAGTGCTGGGTAATCTAATCTGCAAAGGGCTGGTGTGTTTGCAGGTTTTTGGGATAACAGGGTCAGCTGTCCAAACCAAGGTGTGAGGACTCTTCAGACAATCAGTTTTCTAATTAGTAATCTATTTAGGGGATTGCAGTGAAAACCCACATACACAAGAGCCCTTTCTGGATTACATTGCCCATCCCTGCTCTACACTGTCTCCAGACCAGCCTGCGATCCTCCGTCTGGTTTAGAGAAAGGTGACACAAAGTTTGCTCAATCCATGGTTTATGGTTGCAGACCCCCTCATTTCCGTCACAGGTTCTGACAGTCTGCTCCTCATTAGTATCACCTCACTTTTCTTCACACGTGGAAGCAATACTAGGTATCTAGGTATATATGATAAAAAATGAGAAGGGGATCATGTTAGTACATTAATATTTATGTAGAGTATTATAATTAGGTTTGACATATTTGTGTGAGGAGGGAGGTGATATTACTGGGAGGCAGAGACAGGTTAACAGGGTGCTGAATAATTCCTCCAGTCCCTGCCCCCCCCACCCAGTACATATTAAGTAGTGTGCTCTTGATCTGCCATAAGCCTCAGCTACGGCAAGCACAAACCCCAATTTGTTTTTCATTTCGATCCCATCTGATAGGGTACTCTCTATTTCAAAAGTGTGTACTATCAGTGCCTTGTAGCCCCACCCCTGAATACGACATCGCATCCCTGTTTAATCTTGATAAAATACTCAAATGATGGTGAAAATACGACTCCCCTTAGACTCCCCTTGCAAACAAAGCCATGTGGATTTAGGTGCAGAGAAGAACCCCCCCACCCAATCTCTATGAAGCTTATGGCTCTGTTCCAGGACCCAACATGAAGATTCCCATTGATCATGGTAAAAAACAAAAAAAAGTGTCAAGTTACCACAGCAACTGGCTTAGCGTCCTGGGGACAGTGTGTGAGCGCTTAGGAATGTGTGAGCCCGGGACAGGGGTGATGGTGGGGGGTTGGGGGCGATTGGGGAGGTATAGCACTGAGAGAGAGGGCACAGTAGCCCCTCCCATCTGAAGAAGTGGCATAAACTGATACCTGTAATGAACGGACACTGGGAGGGAGTAATGATCCATGAGCTGATGGAGACTGTATTATAAGCATTACAAACAATAACAGGAACTCAAAGGACCTCAAGGGGGTCAAACAAGAGCTGAGGAGGAACTAAAAGAGGAACTGAAGGAAACCTACGACATGGGTAAGATCAACAGATAAGATACCAAGGAGATCTACACTTGAACTGCACACTAACATAAATGACAACCACAATGACCAATATAGGGAAGAAGGCAAGGGCAGGCAGTTGTATACACAAAGGCAGGTGTGGATGGTTGACACATTAGGCTGGGAACGATTTTGTGATTATGCGATGGCCAGCGACCTCTACAGGACAAACAGGAACATGACAGAGACAAATCATGACAGTGTCAGGCCAAGATGCAGTCGGCTCATATTGCTGATTTTTAAGCAGGATGTTTCAGATTTAAGCCGAGCCACGGCACCTTTATGCAAACTTGTATGTGGCTTTTCCACTTTGGAGCGCATCACCTCAGCTAAGCAGTTACTGCAACTATACCCAGGGGTGGTATGAACCTGGCCAGACTGTGGGAGGAGATGTGGCCAGGATCTGCAGAGCCTATAGATCCTGGAAAATGGGAACAAATACTGGCACACTTCACTGTAAAGACGGGATGTGTGTGATTACAGCTGACCATGGTGTGTAGTTGAAGCATCGCGACCCTGTATTCAGGCGGAACGGAATTCTCAGTCATCCTCATCCATAGACCATGTAAAAACCTCAATGGCCATCTCTGGTAAGGATCTCCTGAACTGGCATCCAGGACTCAACTTTTTTGAACAGGCCTCCATGTCCCCAGAACCAGAGTCACTTTGACAAGATCATCTGCTAAATATATCAAATGTAAATGTAAGAGTGCACTGAGCAGAACTTTACATTTTAACTGAACAGCACCTACTATGAAAATTATAAGATGTACAGGTATTGCTGTAACAAATCTGGACAAGATGTGAGCATTTTAATGCCGGTAATACTGTTCCTGTGTGTATGGTGGGGGCGGGGTATGTATATATTACATTATTTGGATTAAATATCTCCCACAATGTGATATAAACGTGTTATTTTGACCTCCCACAAAGGGAAAGTTTTATAAAAATCTGTGAATGCAATCAAAAAAACTAAAAATGCCAAAAGTTTTGTATTTTGTTTGGTTACTTATGGTTAACGTTAGGGCTGGATTGGGGTTAAGGTTGTCATAGTTGGGATTACAGTTATGCCAATAAAAATGAATAGAGTCCCCAGAAAGATATCAATACGTGGACTGTGCATGTGTGTGTGTCTGTGTGTGTGCATGTGCAGGCATCTGAATCACTATATGATATTTGCCACTGTACAGAATCAGCAGGAAACAGGCATAGCATGGACTGAAACCAAGCGCCACCTATAGGTGTAATGTGGTGCTGATGCATTTTGTTGCTCCTTGTCTACAATTCTAATGAAAACGGCTTCATTGTAACTGATAACTAATAGAACGTGTTTTGATGTCAAAATACCCTCAGATCATCATGGGATATCAGTAAGGATGTGAAATGGATGTGAAAAAATCAAACCGTTCCCATTTCTATAGAGTCTGGAAGTTCGCATTGCCTCTCCACTCTTATTCTTACTAAGTACAACTGTAGTAAAGCTGTTTATGGCTGATTTAAATCTCAGTTCACAATTACAAGCCATGCAGCCCTGGATTATTCCCGTGGGGACTGTATGGTTAATGATGGGGGAAGTCAAACAAACTGTCACATAGCCCAAAGCTACTGTAAATTAAATATCAAAACGAGAACCAAAATCTTAGAGCTAGTGTAACTAAACTATTCATGAAAGCATTCAACATGTTACTCTGCATCAATATTGTAGTTATATAAATTAAATTGCTTTGAAGGACAAAGGCCTTCGGAAGACACCCGTCTCTTTTTTGCTCGAGTGACTAAAGCACATCGTCCTCATTGGTCCTGCTTGAAAGGAAGACATCGGCTTCGGGTTTGTGCACAGCCGTTTCGCCCCGCCTTTAGCAAACTCAGCCTTCAGCACAGCCACTGCAGGCCGTTCTGCGGCACATCAAAAGGCAGTCGGCCCCTGGGGAATCTGGGAAGGTGCCGCTTACACAATCCCCCTTTGTAGGTCACCACGTACTTTCAGCGGTTCCCGCCGTGCCCAACCGGCCACGTTTGTCGCATATGTCAGGACATGCACATGACAGGAATCACACGTTTACCAAGCCTGCACATCCAAAATTTGACTCATCTAGTCCCTCCCTTTGTTTTGATTGGTTGATTTATTTATTCCTTCTCCCTTGTGGGTTTTGATTGGAGAGCCCCATGAGCCTCTGAGTCCTCATTAGAGTTAGTATTTTCCTCTCTTCTCATGTGGCTTGAGGTGTGTTTTGGTTTTTTTATGCTCTGCCTGGGCACTATAGCTCAATGAGACAAGTTTAACTTGTTTGTTTGACAATAATTGTAATGTTGCTTTATTTCTGGTTTGAGTTTGGCATGTTTGACTTGTAATCGCACGTGATCTTAACGTTGCTGCCACTTGTCAGACATGTAATAACCTAGATCTCATATTTGTGCACGTTTCTATTTGTGTCAGAGTATTTTAAGTTTTAATTAACCTTATGACTGCCCTTTGTCTCCGGCTGTGTGGCAGTAATGAAAGTTAAACTAGTTTGGTGCCATCATAATAATGATGAATCATAATAATGCTTGAACCAGCAACCTTCCAATCACAGACACTGAGGCTTAGCCTGCTGAGCCACACCCCCCACCCCCAGCTTGAAAATGAGATTAAATCAGTCCAATATGGTGATGACGCACAATGAAGACTGTGATTGGTTAAAGAAGTGAAATGCCGACCCCTCCCTTGTTGACCCAGGGACACGTCAAACTCGGCAAAATCAGGATGCCCTACCAAGCCCTCCCTACGGATATTATGAACTATTGCACTTATATTCTGCTGTCATGCATACACTTCCTTATTTAGCAGATGTTTTTATTCAAAGTAACCTACAATTGAGAGAGCAGGGTCACTCAGTCCCTGGAACAACTGGGGTAAAGAGCTTTGCTCAAGGACCAAATGGTGAAATCACTCTTCTGACCAATATATTTGATCCAACAACCTTCCACTGACAGGCACAGGCTTAACCCACAGAACCACACACTACCCCACCCACTCCCTATCACATTGTTAGCTTCCCATAACATTTGCTTTATTACTTTGTCAATTGTAATTATTGTTTAAATAAAAGCATTCACGCGACTCATGATGTAGTAACAAATTGCAACTTATACCATAAGGACTTATGTTAAACCATAACAGACATGTGAATATGAAGACATCCTGCCTTCTGCTGAGATACACCAAGTCATTGAACCCGGCAAATATTTAAAGAATTTGCCAACAGTGGTGTGGTCTTGTGTTGCCTTTAACTCTAGCATCAATGTAGCAGTCACACTGTATTATTTTCCTAACACAAGTAGTTTGCACATACAATAAAACAGACCATGAACACAATTAGATGATTCAGGAATAAGGCTTCTGCTTTAAAGTGCAAGATCATATGATGTAGGGTCATTCAGTAGACTAACGATTATATACATGAACAAACAGCTATTTATCAGAATGCAGAATACATGCCTGAAGGTTAATGCTATAAGGTGGAGCAGTATGACAGGAGTAGTTTATTCTACCATTGAAAGACTAAGGATGAAATATGATTTTGATTTCTGGCATTTAAGACAAGTGATAGTCAAAGGAATGTCAAATTGAAATGGTTTATACACAAAGGTATGGTTGTTTCAAGGGGTTTTAAGTAGAATGGGGTAGCGAATAGTGAAAGAACAGGATGGCTGATGGTGCAAGCATTTTGAAAGGTCAATGACAAGGCGTGTTGCGGGGTTCTGGATGAGTGAGTGTGATCTAGGGGCCTAATAGACAACAACACAATGTAGGAGTGAGGACATGCTATGTAACCAAGAGGTATGGGGCATGTACTCCATGTAAGGAAACTTTGGGTGTCAGCAAATCTGGGTTTTTGAGGTGAAATCGAGCTCTTGCTTTCTTGTTGGTGGACTTGAAGCTCAAAAAAGGTTCTCAGAGATAGTGTGGAGAAGCAGAGCTGAGATAGACTGAAAATAATGTGTGGTATGAAAAGTGTGTCTGTGGCTTTAAAGGTGGAGAATGGATCTGTGGGTTGGTTTTGCATTTTTTTAATTAATCTCTGATGAAGCATTCACTGATAAAGGCCTAGGGATGTTTGTGCCACATGCACAGCATGGTGGATTATTAATAAAAAAAGCATGCATAAGCCATCCAGTTTCAGACCTGATTATTGTTAATCTGATTGTGTTTGTGTTGTCGATGAACTGATGGTGTATAATCGGACTTTTCCTGGAGAATGATGTATTGCCGGGGAATCAGGAAGGAACCGTTTGTGTGAAAAGCTACTGGTGTGGTCCACCTGCTCACTGAAAGGGAATATTAAATCCTCTGCCGTAAAATTACGGACGGAGGATAAAATGGACAGTTTATGGTGTTGATTCACACCAAAGCCTGTATGCTGAATGCCAGCACTCCAAATGTGTTGCTCTGACTTAGGTCAGGCAAGTTTCCCAGTGCTTAAAAAATGCAATAAAGGGGAAATAAACAGTTTTGTGCCCCCTGCTGCACATTTTAAACAAAACAGTTAAAACATAATTAAGTGTTCCTCTGGTATCAGACCAAGAATTTTTTCCCTTTTTCGGGAGCCTCTGCTGCCTAACTGTCAGTGGGACAGTAAGAGCACATTTTTCTTCTGCTTTCTCTGACAGCCAGCTAGTGTATAACACAATGCCATCGAAATTGCACCCCAGAAGAGAGCTAGTGACTGCATGCTGGTAAATAGCAGGACCCTGACAAGTTTCTATAAAGCACTTGTATTCTAGCCAAGCTATACAGTCTTCTAAAACCGCCACATATGCAGCTTCATAAACTCAGATATTTTCATAAAATCTATATTATCAATCTGGTGATTTCTGACATGCCAACATATGACTACTTAAGTATTTGTACCTCTTTGCGCAGTATCTGGTGGAACATTTTGACTCAATTTCTGCTATACCCTCAGCCAAATTTCCATGCCCTCTTTGGAGACGATGGTGGTCCTCTTGACTGTGCTCCAACAGGGATGTACTGGGTCCAAGCAGCAGCAGTGCTTAACACCAGTTAAATTACATACCAGGAAGGCCCCCTGTTGGCCACAAACTCTGAGCTGTCAACTTTCCCTGTGCTTTAGGCTTTCATTAAGGCGGGGTTGGCTACCAGAGGTGATTTCAGATTTCAGTTAATTTGTACTGAACTGCACCTGAAATCTCCATCTCTGTTGGCTGCACCATGTTTCTCGTGAAAACCTACTTTTAATTCATCCGATTACAGGTTTCAGTTTCCTGTTTGAACTCATTTTTAATCCCTGGCTTGTTCTGAAGCCACCTCTCCTGCCAGGAGGCCAAAGCCCCATCAGTTGCCTTTTTTCAGAATTGTCAGAAACCGTCAATTTGAAGACCTTGCAGTGAGTTGGTCCAGTCTGGGTTGTGTTTTTTGTGGGACATTTTAGCAATAAACCAAATTAGATTAAGTTCCCAGAGACCAGCATAACAGATTGGTTTGACTGTGTCAAACTATAGTTGCTTTCCCAGAATTGGTCACACTCCTGTATTTAATGACTAAAAACAGCATTCATGAACCAGTACCTCAGAAATAAGCAGGAAAAGATGGTGAAATATGATTTGTCATGGAGGCATATGAGTGTATTCCAATATTGGCATTAAGCACAACAGGGAGCTTGGTGATATAGGGGTACTCCTGCTTTATATGGACTGGTGAGCGTGTTAGAGTTCAAGGAAAACAATGATAATGCAAAGTACACAGTAACACATTAGGCATAATTATGAGTTAGCACTTCACCTGCAAGCTTCATGTGTTTACCCATAAGGCTTTGCGGGGCCTGTAGCCTAAGTTAAGAGAGGGCTGACGAAATGGACAATCACTGCTACCTTCTGATCACCCCCGTGTTACTCAGTCGATATCAGCAAAAACTAACCGCACGTTTTAGAAATCTCAAATTTGACAGTTTGAACAAATCATTCGTAATATTTCAATTTGAAATTTCAATGGGACTACCAAAGGCTAAACTTGTATGATGCACGCTCTTCATATCGGCTGTGCATATGCCTACACTCTTTTTTAGAAATCTTGCATACTGAACACGTTTAAATTTCGGATACAACAGGTATCCGATTCAGGGCTTCTTTCAACTGACAAAAACAAAGCGAGGCAGCGTAAAAAGCGCCAGAAAATACGACGTAAAATTGCAAATATACCGTAGAGAATTTCGAGAGACATGGTGTCATTCGTAGACAGTTCAATACAAAAAAAAACAAAGGCGCCATAATAAATCATTAATACCATTCCCTCGCCGGGTACCAAGCGCCCCTCCCTTTGCTTTCTAGCAACACATTAGCTTTCCCCAGTCTAGTCCTATATTTCACCAGTAGGGGGCGTATCTGCCTGTCAAATCGCACATGGGCGCGGGAGGGCGCAAAACACACCGCAATCACTATCACTGACTTGCCGCAAACAAAAGGTATTTTAAAGAGGAGGGGGTTATTGGGGGCAGCTTGGCTTGCCGTCGTATACTTGCACTCCACCCTTTCCCACCGGTCAGGCTGTCCGATCAGCCCGGGCGAGCGGCTCTGCCCACGAATAACGGGAGGAGACGGGAGGAGGACCACCGCCGAGACAGAGGAAGAGGGGCTGCGATTGATCGCTTTCCTCCAGTGCGCTGCGGGCTGGGAGCTGATCGAAACGCGTCTGTGTCCAGAAGGAGAAGACAAGAAGACAAGGTTGAAAACGAGGGGAGAGTGCTGACACCATGGAGTAAGTGCACACGGAGACATGACGGACTGCTGTCATGTTCATCTGACCTGCATGCACAGATGAGGCTTTTTATTCATTTCTTCGGCTCGCTTTACCTTCGAGGAGAGCCTGGCGTCACTCCACATGCCCGCCCTTTCGGTCTAAATGGCTTAAATTGCATCACTAAAAATCCATGAACCATACATCGGGTCTGCGTAGTTTATTGCAAAAATGCGTCGTAACCATTTTATCCGGCATAGCCTCGTTTCGCCAGTGGCCGTGCGTCGGTGTCTGAATATGCTCTTAATAATAGTACTGCGGCGATTGCAGCATAGAGATTGTGTAATATTTCGGGATGCCTTCAGATTTGCACATGGGAGGACGAACAGCAGCCTATACTGATGACAATGAGAGGGCGTTAATACCAGTAAAACAGGGCTGGTTACTACTTGAAAATATGAAACACGATTTTACGTGCATCATCTGTGTTTCATTTATTACTATCGGCCCAGTTATTATAAGCACAGCATATTATCATCTGTTGGCATGCATCTGCTGAAGCCTAACAGCGCGCCGCTGATAATGTGTGTTATTGATTTATGGTTTTCCATGATGCTGTTCGCGCTGATGGTATTAAGATGTGCTGCTTGCTGATGATGCCTTACTTAAAAAACACGTTTCCTGCAAATAGGAGTCATGAGTCCAGTTTATTTCCCCCGGGGGTGGGTATTTTGCTTAGGCAGGAATTAGTGGAGAGACGAGGGCATTATCTGTCCTGAATGTCCGGGCAGTGGCCGTGAATATGTAGACATTCAGAGCAGGCATTTTCTGATGTGTTGATAAAAATGGGCTCTTCCAACATGGCTGTACAGACCATAAGATGTGCACATTGGATGTGGCTAGATCATTAAAAACATTTTTCTTGCTTTTATTTGTGCTTGCTGTCCTCATAACTCTCCATATGTAGAATCCATTTACCCATCCGGTATAAGCATTTGTGCAGGTCAAAAAAAATGCAGCATTTCCCAAACATTTCCCATTGTTATTCAATGGTGGTTTTTTTCTCTAGGAATCCCATTGTGTGATGCTAGACCTCTGTATCCTCAAAATGTCACCCACTGCAGCTGTTATATCCTGTAGAGCTGGTTGCCTGCCTCTGTCTCCGTTTTCAGTCTTGAGTAATTGTGACTGCTTTTACTTGGTCACAGTATGCGCTTATTCAGCGAAATTATTGATTAATGCATGAATGTTTGTGTGTTTTTTTCCCCTTTTTACTCTGCCTGTAGTATTGAACAGCGTATGTGGGTCTGCGAAAAAGATAGTGGGTAATGTTGTGAGGTCGATGTAGAGTGGGGGGCAGTAGGGAGTTTCCGGGGTCAGCAGGAGAATCTGAGTAGAGTTTGCGTTGATGTTTGAACAAGTGGCATGCCTGGGTGTCCGGTTAACTGGGTGATGTAAGGTCAGGTCAGTGTAGATTAGTTTAGGTAATTGATACAAATGTATGGCTTTAATTACTCTCAGATGGATGCAGTCTGTTCATGAGTAATTTTTATTAAGGGAAGAACAACATTCCACCAGTGTGTTGGCAGAAATTATGGCTCATTGCACGAGCAGTGTGTGGCTCAGTGGATTAGGCATCTGTCCGGAAAGCCGTGGGTTCGAATCCTGCGGCTTTATATAACCATGGTTCTTTACCCTGTTTGGGGGTCCAGGACTCTTGCTGACCCTGTGCTGTGATTCCAAGCTTATGTCTTGGTCAAAGCGTCTGTCAAATAAATAAATGAATCAAAAGCTACAAACTTCTAGTTGTCCATGAAAATAACAGTGTACCTCTCAAGTCTGTAATGTATAACAGATTCCATTAGTTGATACTGAATTGGGGTGCTTAATTGAAGCAATTAGAACGCTGAATTAGGATTCGTAGCGGAGTGGAGTGCAGAGGTGTACTGTACTTCCATTAATTCCCATTTGCCAGTAACTTTGCTTGAAGCTTCCCTCTCCCTCGTCCATGTTCTGGCGTTCCAGTTAGCCATGCAGTCCTCTTTGGTCACTCACCTTACTCTCTGTCAGACGTTCTCCTTCTCCTTTACGAAATACTGGATTATATTTTAACAGTCTTGCAGTGCTAAGGCACCCCAAACAATTAGCACACTCTGGGCTTTTACTGTGAAGCAGGGAAAGGCGAGACGCCGAGGAAAATGGTGCCAGCACATTGCTCTTAATTAAAAGTCTCCTTTTAGGAGTCGGGCTGCCCTGCAGATACCCTGAGCTTATAGTCCCCGCCCTGCCGCTCCCCTGCCACTCCTCCCTCCCTAACCCTGCTCCCTTTGCCCCTCGTGGGTTCTGGGTATGGCTAGACACAATTCCCTCGCAGGAGCCCAAGAGAGGCACCTTCCCAGGATTCCACACGTGATGTGTGCTAATGAGCAGGAGGGGGGTGTGGCCTGCCGCAGCCTATGGGCATCACAGCTTAATGTCCCCTCTGTGTCTTTTACTGAAGATGCTGCTTTTCTAATATTCCATTCTTATCATGGTTTGTTGGTTAAAATGTTTTTTTTTTTTCTAACGTTTGCATTTGTATTTTAAATAAGCCTTTTTCAAAAGTTACGGTTCCGATACAGATTTGCTTCATGAATATCATTACGGTAGTTAGCGTTTTTTTAGGGAATTATTTGAAATATAATCTTACTTTTCTTTTGCTCCTGTGGTTGCTTGGTGCTGGTTCTGCTCTCCTGGGTGTTTTTTATTGCAGGGGTTGTGTCTCCATAGAAACCAGCCGGACTCTTTCAAGCTGTTTCGTTTCTCATGCTTTGAAAAACGGCTTCATGGAGCACATGGCAAGAAGTCGATTGTCAGTGCGCCGTTTACACACAGAGCGGCACCTTTGAACAGCTACTGGGTTGTGCTACTCAGGGCCAATAAGTCAGGGTGCAAAGGCTTGTCCTCAGAAACACTGCAGCAGTGAAGACACAAGGGCTGAAACGATGGTTTAATGGATTCCATGGTTCTGAATTCCATTTGTCTCTCATATTGAAAGTGAAAGGATTGTAAGGCCTATTAGCATGGCGTACAACAGTAAAATGGCTTACTTTAGCTTGGATATCAACTGACACATAGTCTGTAGCCACTGACAAGAATCTTCTACTTTTTATCTAATTTTTGATGACAGGTGCATAATTCTGTTCCTTTGATATGTATTCGGTATAAGGTATACTACTACTTAAACATATGCACACTGTATACCTTCAACACCTTCTATATTTTCTATATATTTATGCACAGTCTTCAGAGTGACCTGGTGTGCATTCCACCACATGTTGTATTTGTATAACTATCTACATAACAAATAAAGGAGTCTTGACTTTGAATCTTGAATGATGTAATAATATTACATCATGGTGATGCTTTAATACGTTTTACGTTAAATTCACATCTCTGAATGTTTCTTTTTGTTACATAGTATGACAGTTACTTTTATGCTAGAGCTCTGTCCAGGTAAGATGGTTATAAAAACTGCTGTATTAAATTAAAAGGTTCTTTATGCTGCAGACTACATGACTACATCTCCGTTCAGTAAACCCATGCGATTTCACCTAGAGATGGGCGATCCACATTTTTTCAGTTCCGATCCGATTCTGATACACAACTTCCAATACCGATACAGATTCCGATACAAGACCTCTTTTTACTTTGTTATACTTTATATATTCATTTTTTTAAGCTAGTAAATACAGATGGAAAAAAATGTATGACAAAAAATATTTAATTAGGCTACTACAAACGTACATAACGTACTGTTCCACCTCGTTTGTTTTAAGTGTTTTTGAGGCATTTGTAGTTCAATATGAATATCTTCAAAGCAAGTATACACAAGTGGCGAATGCTTAAAATTTTAACACAGTTTTTCTCCCATTGACGTCAGCGCAGTTACACTTTTGTTGCGATGGCAGCCCCTCTTGTACCACAAGCTGCAGCGAGTTCGCAAAACAGTCCAATTAAGTTAGCGACTCCCAAATCATCCATTGCTTTTTGTCTCGCAGTTGCACTTTGTTAAATGGGGTTGTCCATTAAACGCTATTCCATATTACATATTACTTAGTCATAAGACTAGGTAGAGATCAAAACTTTATTTTACATAGATTGCAAATCGCTGTGCTACTGATTTCTGTTAAAAGCGTATAATACTCCCAGATCGTCACGTCTTATCTTACGCTCCTCGTACTGCGAAGGGTATGCGCATGACATCACAGCAGACGGAAGTCACTGTACTCACACCCACTGTGTAACAAAAAAGACTGAGAGGCAGCGATTCGATTTAGATGCCGCAAAAAGACACATGTAAAATGGGAAAGAGCCGTCGTGCGATTGATTGCCAAAAACTAAATATATAAGTATAGGACCTGGATCGGTTACGCATGGCCGATAATCGATCCGTCAAATAGGTCTGGATCGGCGCCAATACCGATCCGAATATCGGTATCGGTGCATCTCTAATTTCACCATCCTTTTGGATATTGAGACAGGCATTGCTGTGTTGGTTTCTCTGGGGGGTGATTCCTAAGGAGGAAGGCGGCCCTTTGCCATTGTAGCTGAAATTAGACTGTGCTACCTTCCCCGTTTATGGCAGATATATTAGGATTAAGCATGTGAGCGAAGAGGCTGAAGGTCCTCCATACTCCAGATTAAAATAGCTTAGGAGAAGTCTCTGACAGCAGGCGTCGGCAGATGGGCCGCATGCGAAAACATGAGTCACAGGCCGGCCGTCTTCCACGGTAACGGCGCCGTAGACATGTCACCAGCTCCTCTCCTCTCTGTCCATCCTCATACCTTTGCAGACACACTGGTCTATTTTAAGATAGGCTTGCCTTTCCTAGGTATATCTGAGTAAACAATAGGTGTCTAATCATCTGCTGGTGCTCAGTGTCCAGGATTCCTGTCTGCAGCTTGAATCCATCAGATGAAAACAAGGAGTAATGTGAGAATTTGGAGACGTAACTTGGATTCTTCATTTTTAAAAAGAATGTGGCAGCAGCCTTGGTGGCTGTTTCAGATAATGGCCAGTCTTAAGGCACCTAAAAAACATGATGTGCAATGCACATAACCCATGACTTTCAAGAAATCCAACACAAATTCACAACACAAGAGAACTTTGCAAAGATTCACCCTCCTCACTCTGTGTAGGGAAGCTGGCTTCTTCTGTTGTGTTCTGTTGGGTGTGGTTGGGTGTAGGGGTGGGTAAGGGGGTTGAATACAGCTTCCTTAATGTTTCCTGTTCCTGATACTGTGAGACCTCCAGCTGCAGATGTTCAAAGGCCTGGGTTTTGAAGTGTGCTTTATTCGTAAGGTCTGACATCCAGGCTACAGGAAAGGGGCAAGACTGTTATTGTGATAAAGGAGAATGCTGGGTGCTGGGGAGGGGTTGGCTTGGGGGGTTTCCAGCATCTCGAAAATGTGAAACCAGTTAGATGATTGAAGCCAGAGAACTTCTGTCATCACCAGTAGAATTCAACCTGCATGATCCTTCAACTAAGAATAGAAAGTGGTAGGAGTGGCTGCCTCTTCAGACGACTGTTTCCACGCATTCGTTGTTATTGTGGGGGGGGGGCGAGCAAGCATTATCTTTATTTTTCGGAACAAGACCGAAGTCTTTGCGTGTAACACAGAAGGCTGCGTACATTGGTCAAGATACATATGTGCATAAACATTTAAACACGTTTTTCCTAGCAAGGAATTTCTGACTCCCCATCGAACCTTGGGCTTGGGGTGACGTTTGACACCTTAACGGTAGGAGATGTCAGCGGGGTGGGCTCCCTTTCTGCGGCCTCATGGATGTAAACTCTCGGTCTGGAAGCTGTAGGTGATGGAGGCCTCTTTGTACCAAAGCCCGGCTCTTGAGATCAGGCTGCCCCCTCCCGCTCTCTTCTGTACCTTTTGCTCCAGAGCTGTGGGCATTTCACAAGC
>JAODJW010000033.1:21096841-21111556 GCA_026777045.1 Hyperopisus bebe
CCCCCCCCCCAGGTGTAAGCACTCCCACTCTTCCTCAGCGGAGTGCTTTCTGACTCTCTCTTTCTCTCTCTGCCCCTCCCCGCGCAGGAAGTCTGAAGCGGTTTTGCACCAGGAGAGACTCCAGGCCATAGCGGTGAGTGAGACCCGTCCACACAGCTGTTCTGCATTCGATGAAGAGGTGGTCAGCTTGCCGTTTTGAGATGTTGCCCCCCGGAACTTAAACAGTCTCAGACAGCAAAGCCGTATTTTATATTTATGCGACCAGCCGCTGGTGTCTAACCTCCATTACTGCGGGAAGTGATGCCCACGACAGCCAGCATGGCCCTCAGTGCCACCCTGATGTTCCATGTGACACCAGTGCCCAGTGCCCCCCCCCATCCACACACAAACACCATCTGGATTCTCACTCTGTACTTCAAAGACCCAAGCCTTCTCTCCTCCGCCATTGTGACCCAGTTCCCCCTCCCTTGCCCCCCCCCGCCCCTTCAGCTCGTTTGTGATCATTCCAGAGGAAAGGAGCACAGAGAGGTAATGTGCTCTCTAATGCATCCATCGATCCAGAGGCACACACACACACTCACACACACACAGAATGCTGCGCAACCACACCCACCTCCAGAAACAAGCTTCCTGGCCACAGCTAATGGAGTCTGCATCCAGCTCCTGACTACTTTCTCTCTCCATTTTCTGTGTGTGCTTCCTGAAACCCTGCCGCTTCTCCCTCATTCATTCCTAAATCATCATCTTCTCCCACTTTTCACCTTCCTGCCCGTCATTCTGCACTTTGTTCCGGCCTATTATGTTTCAAAGCCAATTCCAGCTTCTACACCCAGACAGCACAGTAGTGCTGTACATGTCTAAATTGGCAGCAAAACTGAGAAATTCTTACTGAAACACACCTCAGTAAACCCAGTTAAAGTTTTATGGAGCACATGGATAAAAAAAAAAAAAAAAAACAGAGTAAAGGATTGGTTCCGACATGGCTGACTCCGTAACGGTGCGTTGGCTGTTTGTTCCCTAATGCCTTACTCTCTAAGACAGCCAAGGTACTTTATGAGGCGAATTTGATTAGCAAAAGCTAACAGATGGGACTCCTGATACTGGCGGAGGAAGTCGGTCCCAATCGTCTGCTTTAGCCTGGAGCTGCTATGGTGCTTTATCTACTGAAGATACATTAGATAGCTTAGCAACACGGGCACATAGGAACGTCAGCATTTTAATGACCTCGTTTTGTGTTTTGAGAGTTCTCTTCATTCTGCTTATTATTTTTCTTGGAAGGTACAGTACCAGCGAGACACCTGCTCTTAATGCTACGTTATTCACCTTATACTAAAAGACCTCAAGGCAATGGGGTAAAGTATCAGATGTCAACGACCAAGAGAAGTGTTCACCATCTCTATTTAGACACTTCCAAACAGCTCCTTTTTGCTTCGATGACAGCATTGCAGACTCTTGGCGTTCTTTCAACCAGCTTCCAGATGTAGCCACCTGGAATGCTTCTCCAACGGTCCTAGAGGAATTTCCACCGGTCCTGCACACAAGTTGGCTACCTTGCTCTTACTTTTCGGTCCAGCTGATCCCAAACCAGTTTTATAGGGTTTAGATCGGTGGATTGTGGGGGCCAGGTCGTCTGTCACGGCACTGCATCTCGTTCTCTTTTCACAAGACAATAGTAAAACTCGAGGTACGTGTAGGGTCTTATTGAAAAACAAATGATTTACGGTGGGTGTATCTAGACTTGACTGGTACAATATATTTTTCCTTGAGCCTTGTCCACCAGTCTTTTTTTGTGTTTTTGCAATGTAATATGTACTTGATCACACACACACAGCAGGGTGGGACTAAACTTCGGTGACGTGGCACCAGTTTGTCCTGTGGGTACATGGTCCCGTTCTGTGCACTGATTTATCTAATTTGTAGCATGTCTTTCTTGCGGGTCAGTCCTTGACTGGGAGGTAAGTATCCCGCGAGGCGCCTACCAGAAAGACACCCACCTGCATCTTCGCTTGCACGCACCCCTTCTGCGTCCCCGGCTGACCTCAGGTCCCATTATCATCTCGCAGGAGAAGAGGAAGAAACAGACAGAGATTGAGAACAAAAGGAGGCAGCTGGAGGATGACCGCCGACAGCTCCAGCACCTCAAGGTAGAGCCGGCCGTCACGTGTCCAGGGGTGGCTGACCCCCCCACTCCGGGTGCAGCTGCTCTCAGCCCATATGCATTATGAATGATGATAGGCAATTTACTGGCCTGTTTGTGTCTACTGTGTAAAAAAGTGGAACGTCTTCAGTCATAATATGCTAAGTAACAGGATGATACAGAATGTTCTGGTACACAGAGTCACCAACTATTATAGACTTTCAGGGATTTCTCATCTATTTAATTATTTTCTGTTGGATTATATTTGTATAATATTTAACCTGCACTGTGAGCGGCAGGCAGGAACCAGCAAGAGTCATAAGACTTTAAATGCTGGGTAGGTGGGGGAGGGGTTGCTATGGCGGGGGGGGTGGGTTGGGGGGCGCTGTTAAGGAGTGTGTCCCTTGAGAGGGTGGAGGGCTTGTCGACGTGCTGTGTGTGGTGGGGGGTTCAAGCCGGGTAGTACTGAGACTGCGCTTATGGAAGTGTAGAACTAGTGTCCCACATCGCCCCCTGCTGGTCAAGGCAAATGCGGCTTCAGAGGCTCATGTTTAGCTTATTATATAAAGACCTGTTTACACACAGGTGTCCTGGTGTTTATGGGCGGTGGGTAGCAGTGCAAAAATAGGCAGGCGGGAGACCACCGCAGCGGCGCGAGACGCATGGACACGGCGTCCCCGTTGTGGCTCCAGACGGCCGTAAATCGCGCGAGAGAAATGGCCTGAGAGACGAAGCCATTGTGGAAGAGAGGACCACACATCCCGGAGAGGACCGAGCTGGCAGCGGCCCGCCAGACTGAGATAAGGTCCAAGAGCGGCCGTCCTCGTCAGCGGTTTCCATGGAGGCCTAGTGCAGGCCCAGCGGAGCGCGGCCGGGAAGGACAGGCGGGGGGGGTGGGCGTTTGAGACAGAGAGCCAATGTGCTGGCCTTTAGCTGGGCTGGACAGCACTCCCCCCCCGGCCCCCCACCCCAAATCGCACTTCCAGCTACACCAGCGGTGGGAAAGGAGAAGTGGGAGAAAGTCGGCATGTGTCAGAGAGACAAATCCGGCTGTCAGGCCGCCGACAGCTTCCCTTTGCAGCCGTGTAATTAATGTAATTAGAAGGAGCTGGCGCAAAACCCTGTTGTTGCAGAAGTGACAGCGGAGAGCGGGGCAGCCTGACCTGCGGACGGCGAGAGGTCAGCAAAACCGCCTGGCTTAAAAACGTCAAGCCCGTCCTCCCGCCTCCTTGGGGTTCTATCATCCTAACGCCGGTCGATCCGTTTAATTTCGTGCCGTTTCTTGTGCGGAGCCCTCGTGAGCTGGGGTCGCCACGGTGTGCTCACACACACGTACAGGAGCGGCGGTATCCGTGGGAACGCGTGGCCCCGTGGGGTTTCGTCTCGCCTCCTATTGTCCCCCGTTTAAAGGGCAGAAGCGGCACGGACAATCGGCGAGCAGCACACACCACGCCACGCCGGGGACCGACTGGCGGGCTTCCGTCCTCGCGCTCTTCCTGCCTCCATTGTGTTGTGTGTGCGTGGAAGGGTGTCGGCACACTGGGATGTTGTTCACCCCGTCGCCGCGTCGGCAGACGCTCCCTGCTGCATCTCCCCTGGGTTTGGGGGGGGAGGGGTGGAGAGGGGGGTGCAAAGAGAGACAGAAATGAGATGAGATAAAATGCTCCTTCGTTGAGAGAATATAAAAATCACTGTAGTATATTTGGGCTTATTAAATATGCATACAGTCATATAATTTTATTAGCCTTTTTGTGGGGTGCAGGTATTTCTGGAAATTGATTGGTTACCTCCCAGCACCTTCACCCCTTCGCCTGGATCCCCCGTCGATTCACCCCCCCCCTCACGGAGCGGTGCATTCGCAAACAGCCCATGTCAGACAGATAAGGGCGTGGGGAAAGTCAGGAAGCACTCAGGGTTGCCACATCAGACAGAGCTGGATAGCCATACCCTGGGGGGGAGGAAATGGGGGTGGGGGTGGACGATCGATTTACTCGCAGACACGAAATGAACAATAAATGTTATATGGTACGCTGAAAGTAGTGACTCTTTAAAAAGTATATTTCAGGTTTCGCTTGCTTGTCATTGACGTCATTCCTGATTTACGGGAAGAGATGTGTCCGCAAGGATCTGTCCTCTTTGGTGGCCCAAGCTCTCACTTCGTCATTCCTCAGAAATATCGACAGGGGACCACAAGCAGACCTGCAACAGTCCAGACATTAACATTTCACAACAACAGTCACCCTGTTACAGGCTGAGTCTAACTCTCGCTGTTGTGTCCCGCTCTGACCCCATGCTGCTAAAGGCTCCATCTTTAACCCTCCATGGTCACTTTCTTGAGGATTGGATGCTCCTCGTTTCTAGAAGCCGCCATTGCCGCGGGTGCACTGGGTGAGGCTTTCAACGGTCGATTGCCTGCGTATCTTTTTCGCTGATGCGGCCCATGTCAGAATTAGCCGGTTTGATTACAGGAAGACGCAGCTGCTCTCTCTGGAGGTTATATTCCTCATTTTCCCTGGAGCCCCCCCTCCAACCCCCCCACCAAACAGTCTCGCAGATGCACTTGTGTTAGACAGCAATGCTGTAGCTCCGTCCTCCTGTCATGCTTTTTGTGTAGCGCCAAGGGTCGGTGGGCACTATGCCCAGATTGGATCCGGGTCTGCGTGTGGGATGGCGAGTGGGAGGAGCGGACGGACTGCACATGTGCCGCGCCAGTCCGCGGCAAGGGCGAGGCAGTGGGGTGCGGCTCTAGGGTGTGTCAGGAAAATGAACGACACAGGCTGGGGTCACATGCTCCAGTTCATTGCTAATTAACGAGATTACTTAAGCGTGGAGAGGCCCGTGTCACATCCACTGTTATCAGGGTTTGGGGAGAGGACATCTCTTTGATAGTAATGTGCCTCTTTGTTTCCTTAAAAACCCACTGTTTGAATAACAGGTTTGCTTTAAATTTAGGTTATATTATGCATATATTATGCATATTTTATGCATTAATATTTTTTAACCAGACTTATTTAAAAAGAAAATCCATGTTTTGTATGCGTAGAATGTAGGACATTTTGGCCATATTGCAGAAGTACATTTAGTCCATGAAGATGCCCTTCCATCAATCCTTCCATCTGTCTTCTATCCGCTAACCCCAGTCCGGGTCGGGGGGGCCCAGGGCACATGGCTGGGGTGCAGTCAGGATGGCATCTCAGTGAAGATGTGAACATAGCAGTTATCATTAGGCTTATAATGCCCACCATCTTATATTGTGTTTTTGGTATAAATATCATTCCTGTAGTGAAAAAAACAGAATGAACTGTGGCATTGAAATGACGGCAGCGTCTGTTTGTCAGTCAGCCGGCTCTGTGTCAAACACTGTATTTAGCTCCAGTGCTGCTTTATCCATCATTGCACCTTCCCTGTAATATGCCTCTGCTTGTTGTTCCAGTTAGATTCAAATCCATATGGCTCTTCGTGCATGCATAAATGCCGCTGAACACACCCGCGTGTGGCTTTTGTACCATGTGCAGTCAAAGGCTCTGCGGGAAAGATGGCTGCTGGATGGAGCGCCCTCTGCTGGCTCGGAGGAGGACGAAGCAAAGAGACAGCTTCAGGAGGACGAGGCCAAGACCAAGGGTCTGGAGGAGACTATTCTAAGGTCAAGTAAATGAACCTGGAAAGAAAGCAGTACTTAATAGAATACAGTAATACCTTTGTTTTGATGACCACATGTATGTTTTTTCCCCCAAGATGCAATTTCTATAGATGATATATAAAAAAAAATAATTCATTTTAGCAAAACTCAGTTATAAGTCAACAGAGTTATGAGTCTCTGTAATTGCTCTCCAGCTTTCTCAGCTGTTCAAAGCCCAAAACTACAATTTAGTAAGATGCTGATCCATAAATCTCTGCAGCATGGGCAGATGCGGCGGCATAATCCCCTCTCGCCTCCTGCCTTTCCTGCCAGCAGCAAGCTGTGGCCTCGGTCCTCCGCCTGGCTGCCACAGGCTTCGATTGCTCCAGACCCAATTAAATTCCTCAATGGCAGCTGGCAAGCTGTGGCCGTCACTCTGCTTGGAAAACCAGGGCAGATCCGGTGCATCGGTGTCTAAATAGCGCTAATTATCCGGGAGGCCAAGCGGAGGAGAGTGTTTAGTCATGTGGTCCGGTTACCTGGCAAGGTACTTAACCTGAAGCGCTGTAGTGTAATACCACACTGTGTGGTTTGTAGGGAGAATGTGGGTTTTGTGAGTCGCCAAACAGCTGGAAAACAATCAGACACGTGGGGTTATAATAGACATTTTTGTGTAGGTTTATCTGTGATTTTTAAAGTGATAACTGTTTCTGAGCTGTATAAGTGTCAGGAGGGTGGCTGGATGGATGTTCCTGCTCCCATCTCTCACAGGCTGGAACAGGAGCTGGAGGAACTGGAAACTGGAGTTTCAGCAACATCCACCAAAGAGAACTTATCAGATGTGGACAAAGAAGAAGACAGGAAAACAGGAGACAACAAGGTGAGCCCTTGCCAGGGGTACCGCCCCCTTCTGTGAGTCACAGGTCAATCTTTGATGCTTGAAATGGCAGCCAGAATACTGTTGCGAAGCTTTGGGGGAAATTTCTGGGCTGTTCCTGCTTCATTTCCCCAGACAGGAGACATGGGGTTCTCAATACGTGGCCCCAGGGCCACATTTGGCTCACATGACACCTTCTATTGGCCCACAAACATTCCATAAATTCATGCAGGGAATATAAATAATGTAACACCACTATGCTGAAGGGTGGCTCCAGACCCTCCCCTCCTCTGCGTTCCCAGGGCCCCGGGCCATGGGTGTCACATGAATTAAATAAATAGCCTGTGCTGGTATATATTAGAGAATACGGCTGTGCCCAAACCACAGCTTGGACCAGATTCTTGCCGCACGCCACTTCATTTGCAGCAAAATTGCACTTTGCAAACAGGCTTGTCGTCGACATCAGCAGCAAAGCATGAAGCATTGAAGGTTAAACGTGGCTGTATGGAAAGATGGAATCAACGTCGTTGTAGCAGTTTATATGAGCTATAATCACCGCAGGGATCAGGGTTTCAGCATACCCCCTATATGGGGTCCCTGAGGCAAACTTTTTTGTTTTTTTCTGATCCCATCCACTGTCCTCGATTGGCTGACATAAATGTGATGCCGCGGGATTGGCCAGCAGCACTAATTATGCATGCAGTTGCCAGTGTGCTTTGCACTGCAATACACTTTAAATATTGTAAATGAATGTATATTGGTGTATTTCTGTTAATATTAAGTGTAGTAACTGTGTAGTGCTTGCCATGGAATGCGCGTTTCATTAGCATGCAACTGTGAGTGTCGTGTAAATTGCTGGCTTCCCTATACCGCTAGTATTAAGCCAATAGTGGTTATTATTAAAGAGAGTGACTTCCATTTTAAATGCTGTCGTCTCCTTTATTAAAACAAATCACGCACTTGCCGCAGTATGTTTGTCTGGGCTCTATCTGTGGGACTGCTGCATAGAAAACGTTCTGCGCCCTCTAGGATCGGGGCACGACATCGAACGAACAAGGTGTCCTCAATGTTTTAAGTATGCGGCACGTTTGTCTCAATTTCGTCGTCTAAAGTATATAGCTACCTTAAAGTAAGACACCAGCTGGCTATCCGCCACACTGCTGAGCTTCTCCATCACCCTATTTAGAAACGTGCACCTTCATGCAGTCAATCCGTCCGCCCATCTGGGTCCATCCAATAAGGGTCAACTCACCGACCCTTAAGGCATATGGTGGGCTAGGATGTTTGGAACTGGGATCAGACCATAATGAGCCACCTATAAACCCTCATTGCTCAATAGAATCACACTCAAATGACGGCTCCGAGTGACTAATTCCACGTCGAACATTCCCATGGCCCTGATCGGGGTACGTGGTCGGAAGATGGACGGATGGTTGGATGGAGTTCTGTGGCACAATGTCGGCTTCCTAAAGAGGCTAAGCGAAGCTGGCGCATCCCTGCCGCGTGAACGGGCGTCACGTCACCGTCTTGACGTTACACGACAACCCGTACCGTAAAGGCCGACTGGACCTGCTGGGGGGAACCGGTCCCAAGCGGAGATGGGCACCCAATTCGGAACTGCTGTCGACAGGGGGCTTTTTCAGAGGCTTGAAGGGCTGCTGTGTGTGACCCATTTTCTGAGAGTCCCTTAGCAACAGACTGAAACGTTGTCTTCCCGCTCGCCCGCTCTGACAGCTGCTTTTTGACTGCTCTTTCTTCACTTGTCAATATCCACTTCTGCAGCTCTCCCTCCAGCCCTCTGCCCTTTTCGGGGAAGCAAACTGCTGCGGCTCCTGCAGAATTTTCAGCAAATGTCAGCAAAAATCTTTGCGACTGAACCTAAAAGTGTACAAAAAAAAAAAAGTATCGTTCAAAGTTGCATATTCGCAGGGGTTCAGAGTTCAGTGTATGCAATAATGTAAATGTACCTGTGTGATATGAAAGATCAACCCGTTACATTGTGTTTTATTTGACCATGTGGTGCGCAGCTTAAGGTCACGTATTTTCCATTTTTCTTCTTTCTTGTCAGGCTCCTGCAGGCTCTGTCAAAGGTAAGACGTTTCCAGAATCTTCAGCACGTTTTTGTGTCTCAGTTTTGCGTTTCTTGTCAGCATTCTGCCTGAATGCTTAGCAGGTGCACACTGTTCTCTCAGGTGTTCCATTTCCTATGCATAATCCCTACCTTTACCGTAATCCCTACGTTTACCCTATGGTTTACCCTACCCTTAACCATGCTCTAACCTTAACCATGCTCCTACCAATATCCCTACCCCTATGCCTACTCCTTACCTCAACAACTAACCCTACTCCTTACCTACCCCTGACTCAAATTCTAACCCTGATCCTCCCATTACCTAAGCTAACCTAACCCTAACCCTAACCCTAACCCTAAACCCTAACCCTCAGGGCCCAGTTCCCATTACAGTAATCCGATCTGTTTTGATGTTAGTGTTGATTTTTTTTTTTTTTTTTGTGATCACCATTCTCTGTTGCCATAACCAGTTCAAACGTATCATCATGCCAAATATTGCAATACGAATAATTTACAAAATAAAAGCAAAAGACCTTTAATAGTTAATTTTTAATAGCTTTTTTAGAATGCGTTGTTAATGCCGCTGTTTTTAATTACACCAAGATGGATAGTCTGAATTTTCCCATAATGAATAAATTCTTTTGGTGATTGATACAGAATGTCACAATACAAAATTGTTGCAAACATTTGAAGCTATTTCGTAGTAAAACAGAAAATGAAGCACAAACTAATGTAAGGAATATCTGTAACTCCAAAAAAAAACAGTTATACTGGACATATTTGTTTACAAAGAAAATAAAAGTACACTCCAGAAGACATTTGCTGTAGGCAGTGGACAAAAAGTTTTATATTTTGAGTCAGTACAAGCCAATCAGTTGCCAGTGTATCTGATGCTGTCAGGACCATATGGAAGTGAGGGAGCCTGGTGTGAATATGAATATGAGAGAGATATGGTCAAAACATCGTAAGTAAGTTATCAAATTCACATTGTGTATAGTTCAGCATTCATCTTGGGGGAAAAAGTCGTCATTCACATTTCACACACAATTCCATGTTTTTCTTTGAAGGTGTCCCTGTGGTTTGCTTTTCTTTTCATATTCCTGGGCCAGCGGTTCCTCAGTGTGTTCATGATGTTCGGCACCCAGTTTCTGTAGTTCATTCCTAAGGCCTTTTGCTTTCTCACGCTTTTCCTGCCCTGGTCTTGCCCCAAATAAAAATGTGGGTGTTTTCCAAAACAACATGACACGTGTTTCTATTAGCTGACCTGCCCAGGCGTCCTCCATCGTGTTGAGTGAGACCTGCTCCCCGTGCTTCTCATAGTGCCCACCAGCAGCATAATTCCTTGCATCGTCTTCTTGGAAGGCACCTTTAGGGGCTGTAGCTGACTGCTGTGGCCTGTATGATGTTGCTCTGTGCAACCACGCTTTCTCATGGAAGGAGTGAACGCAGACTCCACTTGGAAACTGTGTTCCCTGCTCTCTTGGAACAAAGATGATCTTTTCTTGTCCCTCTGGGGGTATGACTAGTCACTCTGGGGTGTAGAATGGCTTGAACTCCAGTGAGGAACATCACGAGGATCAATTTGATGGCAAACCAGATCACACAATGTTCTTCTTATACTCCACGCACCAGTGAACCAGCAACAGGACATGGCCTGGTGTTGTGAGTGAATTTTCTGGGTAGACTCTGTCTGAGAAGTTCCGTTAATGTGGTCTCTTAGTCTGCTTAGAGCTTAGCCCGCTTAGTGCCGTTCTGCTGCTTTGCATCCTAGATAGGTTGGTAGGTAGCCACACCTCATTGGTCCCCAGGGGGATATTACATACTAGATTGGACTCCATTTTCTGCATCTTGATTGTAGACTGTGCACTTCAGCCCACTGTTGCAGTTTGAAGATTGTTTGTCTCTCTCTACATCCAGTATTAATATCATTCTTAGCATGTTTCTGGTGACAGCAATTGCTAGCCTTGCCATCATATGTGCATCATTGCTGACATTTGGAAGCAATTTACAGCTGCATAATTCTCATCCATTGCACAGCTATTTCATGTGTACGATAAGAGACCAGCCTATTTTATTTGTTGCTCACTTAGCATGTAGTCAATCTGACCTTACCATTCATTTGGCCACTACCAGATGTTTCTATATAATTTAGACCAACCAAGAAAAAGCAGAAAAATCCTGGCCTTAGTTTATGGGAATCACTGGGGGTGGGTGTGGCTAATGTCCTGCAGTGTGCAGTGGTGGGATGTGAGGTAAGGAGGCTCACTGGAGGTTTCCGAGGGGTCACAGGAGCCGCGGGCCGGAGGGCTTTGTGGCTGTAGGGGATGTCTGATCCGACCATGATCCTGGATGTAGAGAAACATCTCGTTGCGCCACTAGGTTCCCTCGCTCCCTTTGTGCCCGGCCGCACGTCCTGGGCTGCTACAGTTTGTATCACGTTTTCTTCCTTCCTGCCTGTCCCGCCTCCTTATTCCTTGACCTTTTTAGAGGTCAAAATTCACAAACGTCTGGACATGTCCGGAAGTTCCTCAGATATGATCAAAACAGGTGAGTCTCTGCAGCCTGTGTTTCAGTGGAAATCCTTCCCTCTGTAATAAGATTTCTTCAGTATCTTTTTTCCTTTCCATTTCATTTAATATTTGCAGCCTTGTGGGCCATAAAATACCATGATATTTGAGTTGTGCGCTCGGCCAAAACAAACCCAGTGTCTTTCTGTTACGTATGTTAAATAGCACAGTACTGTGTCATAATTTTATTTTTTATCTTTTGCTGTAATTTTTCTGAGAGGATTGATTTTTTTTTATGTTGCGTAGCTTGTTTGAAAAGGGAGCCCTTTCCAATTTTATTTTCTGCATCCTGTGCTTTTATGTAACTTTAATCTCAAACCCCTGCATCTAGTAAGGCAAACAGCACAATATACCCTTTAACAGGCTTTTACATTAGCTACAAACTATTTTCATTTTAAAAGTTATTCCCCAACCATTAATCAAATCTCAGATATGTGGCAAAAAAAACTTATTAAGGTGCCCTTAGCTGTGTGACGTCTTGTATATCTGATCATTACAATTTAGTCTCATAATGCTGCTTTTCTTGTACCATTGCAACTGACATCCCATAATTACACTTATCTCGTGATGCTGCATTTTCTCTCTCATACCGAAGACTTACTATGTCAAAATTAGGACATACTGTATCATAATTAACAATCAGTGTGTCATAATTACAACTGTTTCCTAATTATGTCATCATTTTGATGCTTATATAATTGAAATATTTCAAAATTTTGTTTATTTTTGCTCATATTCCATAAATACATAATGCCAACTCATCTGACAGTTACCGTACTTTTGTATCATTAATTAAAGTCTGCAATCAAACATTTATGAATTTTTTTCCAAAATTATTTTTGAAGAACCATTAACATAACATGACCACAGGCAGAAGAATTAAATAACCAGTGTGATAAAATGTAACAGATTATTTTTGCAATGAGGTTGTTTTTTTGTGAGATGATCAGTAAATGAAACAGTAAATCACTCAGTCACAACCTAAAAACAGTAATGAATAGTCAATAGTATATATAATATATAATTATGACATTATTGATGTAAGTTATGTTTCCATTCCTGTGGGCTTTTATTTGCTTTTTTGACTAAATACCACAATATGTTGTTACTGTTATGTACTCCGTTGTCTCTTATGTACAGTATTTGTCTACCTGATTTAACCTTTAATTTTTGTTGTCTCTCTGTCTAGATTTCCAAAACACCCTTTCTTTCTGCATGCCTGTGTCTCTGTGTCTGAACCCACATTGTGTAGCTTAAAAGACATAGATATGAAAATGTGAAAGCTTGCGTTTGCATATAGAGTATAAACCTAATATTATTGCCTACGGCTACTCTGTAATAATAATTACAGTAACATATATATATATATCCAGATCGCAGATTTGCTGTTGCTATGACAACAGAAATATTGCCAGGCTGTGCTGTGCCCTCCTATGCATTGTTGCCATGGCAGCCGTGAGCTCATTGTACGTACTAACTACAAAGAAATCCTTTCAAATTTGTTTCCAAAATTGAAACAGTAAGTGGTCAGTGGATTACCTGGTGGTGATTTTATTTGCCCCATTTTGTACATGAGTAATTGTGCCTCTGTTGACAACGTAATAGTACCCTTATGATATATAAAAGCCAAGATCAAATCCATACCTCATTGAACCAATGATCTAAACCAAAAATTGTCAGCAGGTATTAATTAGTGGTGTAATTTTCCAGGGCCTATCAAGGGAAAGCTGCCCTGCCAGATTATTAGGATGTACGCATCGTGATGTCTTTGCAATGTTGTGGGTTTATTGGCTGACTGCCAAAAGAGTGTGGGTGCGTGCTGATTGGTTACCTACAAGGAGCATCTGCAGGACCCTAACGTGTCCTCTCGTTGACGCCCAGCGACGTACTCGGTCGAGATCACCGTTGAAAGGGACAGGCTCACCGGCGAGACTAAAGTGTTATCCACCAACACGCTCCTGCCGAAAGACCTCACTCAACAGGGGGTAAAGGTGTATGAGGATGACCAGAAAGGTGACTTTGCTATAGTCTGCAGTGGAGAGTCACGCGGGCGGAAACCCATCCTGCGCAGTCCCTTTGCTTTACGAGAAGTGCCAGTCACACTGGCAGATGGGCGTTGGTCGAAACATCAGCATTAATGGCGCAGGATTAACACGTCCAAGCCTGAGCCCCAAAGGTCAAGAGGAAAGTGTGTCAGAAAGACCATCGCCAATGAGCCGCTTGCTAAGTGCATTACATACGTCGCAGTGCAGTAAAGTTAGCATTGCTGGCATAGGTAGCGGGGTCATTGGATACGCCAAAGCGACGAGGTGATTAGCTGGAGTCAGGTTAGCACGCTGGAGCAACTTGCAAAATGCCACTTCTCGTAAAGTGTCAAAATTCAGCATGGGCGCCTCCAGCAGGGTGACCAAAAGATTGACGTGAAAACTAATGAGTATTTTTAAATGGAATGTGACTATTCTGCCTCGTGTCCCCTGCCCACATTCCGCTGTAGGGAAGCAGCCAGACGGCTCTTGATGCTAAGAGACAATGCTTCAGTTAGGTATCGCGATGTGTCACTTGGTCACCCTGCTTCCAGCCAGTATGGGGCATGGTCCTCTCAACCCTAACCCTGCTCTTCCCATCCAGCTCCACCGTCAGCTCTGCAAAGCAAAGAGTCGGGCACATGCTCCCCTTCCACTCTGCTCGGCCCCCGACACCATCATTGGTTGGCAGAGAAATCTGGGCTCATTCCACCTTCAAGTGAAGCTCTGTACACGACATCTGCAAGATTTAGCTGATAAATTTCGAGATTTGATAACACGACTGTATTGCTTTTAAATCCAAATGAAACGGCAGTGATATCATTCCTTGTAATTTTGGAATCGGCCCTCTCTAGCCAAAAATCTTTTTGGAGAGTTAGTGGACTAACGCCTTTAATAGTGAGGATTTTGGATCTTGTTCCTGCAAGGGCTGGCCAGTGTCCCGGAGTGGAATTTGGCCATTTCCTGTCGCTGGAAGCGACGCTGTGAAAATTCAAGCCCATGTGTATAATATGATGCCGTCGCCATGACGCGTCGGCCTGGCTTCAGGGGAAACGCCTGGCAGGTGAGATCTGTGCCCACTGTCGAGGCCAAGGTGGGTCAGGCTCACGCGTTTGTACGCCTGCCCCTCTCGCCTCCGCCGCTTCCCTTGTGCAGCGTAGACCCCGTTTCTGTTAGCTTGCCTCCCCAGGCAGACGAGCGTATGTGAGGCTCATACCCATGGTGCACTGCTGGCCTTCCCGTCACCCGCTTGCTTTTCCTGGCCTCCTTGTCTCTGCTTGAGTGACCCCTGGTCCATGAGCAGGTTAAGCTTGATCACAGCAACCCCACCCACCTGTCTTCTCCATCTCCCCCTCTCCACCAAACTCCCTTTGCCTGACCCCGCCTTCTTTTCTCCCTGCCCCCCCCCTCCCCCCCCCCC
>JAODJW010000033.1:21114743-21135378 GCA_026777045.1 Hyperopisus bebe
CCCCCCCCCCCCCCCCCCCCCCCCCCCCCCCAGTAGTCAGGCACAAATAACTGCATTAGCTTCTTTACCCATTGGCATGTCGAATTTGGGCCCCACAGCGCCCCCTTTGGCCCTCAGGGTGGGAGCGCCGGGCCGGATGCAGTGATAGCGTCCCCGTTCTCCTTGGTATAGCGCCCCACGGTGGCCACTCACTCGTTATCGCATCTCTAATACTCCCTCAGCGGGCTTCTCAAACCTATGCAACAGAATATCTGCATGCATGTTTACATGATCCAAATTTAAAAAAAATATATGTTTTTTGACTATATTACATGCAAAAATCCCTTCATTTCTAAAATAATCTGCTTCTCAGTGTAACGCCTACCTTCCTAAAGTCTGCAGTCATTTATGTTGCTGAAACTTCATTTAAAGCTCTTCACATACATATTCCCGCTCACTGTAAGGTGTGGCCACTTTTAAATGCAGGTTCAAGATCAGAGGTTTATGTGGACAGGGGATCTTTCAAGGAGGAGAATTAAGCAGGTTTGGACAGAGCCAAGATGAATGTTTGAGGTGGATACGCAACGATGCTGAAATGTGCTGTTTGTACCCAGCAGCCTCCTAAAGGTTGAGTACTAAGTGACTGAAGCTGTGTGTGGACCTGTTTACATCAGGTTTAGGCTCAGTATGAGGGAGTAGGAAAGTAGGAATTACAAGGAGATGTTTGAATGTGTACGCTGTATGAACACAGAGGTGTTTTTCTGGAATACTATAGATTGCTGTTCACAAGATGCTAATTGACTGAGACATTTCCACTGGCCTCGGGTTTGAAATTGAGATCTTACCTATTCATAGCTCCTCTTTGCCTGTTCTCCAAAAAAAAAAAAATCTCCAAACTATTTTGTCTTTTCTTCTGCTATGAAAAAAACAAGATCATTAACTCTCTGCTGGAATACAGCCTGGAACAGAGGTCCTCAGTACAGTGTAATGTTTTTTTTTTTTTGGGAAGCCTCATTCAGATAGTTGGACACATTGTGAAAATGAGATTCGCAGAGTGCTAGACTTCTTGGGGATTGCAGTAATCTTTTCATGCACATTTACAAAATGTAAAACCTTCCATGGAACACGGTACAGTTTTTAGAAATTTATATTCTAATTGATACAGCCAACCGGCTCCTATCTGTATGCGTAGGTTCAGTTGGCTGGTTCAATTCAGCTTTTGGCTTATCTCTTAAGGAAGCTTAACTGTCATTCAAAGCTACAGTGCCCAAATCCACTTGGGAGAGGCCCTTTGAAACTCAACTTCAATTTAAGGCGAGAGGTGTTTCTGTAATTAAGTCCTTGACACATGCTTACTCATCTTCAGATGGAGCATGGAGTGAGTCAGACGTTCTCGGCGTCGAATCAGTCCATGCACACCCACAAGGCCAAAGCGGCGCTAGCGTGACATCACCATGTGCGGAACGCTTTTCCAGCATCGAAAAAACTAGAGGAGTGGCCATTCTGGAAATACACGATATGTTCGCCGTTCTCTTATGGCTGGGCCACATCTTCAGTAGCGCTTGGCTTAGTGTGGCTGCAGTGGAGGTCACATGACTGTTCCCTTCATATTTTGCTGGCATCCATTGCCATAGTTACCTCAGGCCCCTGCTTAGCAACCCCCTCCCCCTCGCCCCGACACTCTGTACTGACATTCCAGTTCTGACGCGTTAGACAACCCTAATGCCTTGTAGTCTGGTTCAGTCCAGGCCTCTTTTTGTAACTGCATGCTTTTTATAAGTATATAACCCTACCTATTAAAATCCTTGTGAAGAAATGTATCTTTCTCTTATTATAGTGAACCCTCCGTCTCTCCCATACGTCTGGTTCCTGCACAGCTAACGGTGCAGTGCAACTGCTGTTGTTCCTCCTGCCTTATAAGGTGTCACGGTTTTCTTTATTACAAACTGGCAAGTGATGTAGAAAGTGTTGGAAACAATAAAATGTAACGTGCTTTAAAGCAACCGCTTCTTCTCTTGTTCTTTATCTCTCCTTTTCAAATTCCGGATGTTGAGAACCTGCCAGCACTGGGCGTTGCCTGTTCCCCATCGTCTTCTAACTAGACTCCCACAAAAAGATGAAAATATCCCCCCAATAGTATGTGTGTGATGCCTCCTCTTAATTGGTTCTGCAGCGTGGCAGAAAATTCCCGTGCTTATTGTCACATGTGGGTGTTAGTGAGCATTGTTTGCCTTTGTGATGCGCTCGCTGACAGCCGCATTCCGAAGCGAGTCCCCGGCCCTCAGCGTAGGCCCTGTGGCTCCAGGACACAAAAAAATAAATAAACAGGGGCTCAGTGACGCTGTTCCTGCATCCAATCTCTCGTAGGCCCCTATAGAGCCCGGGCGATAACTCCAGAACTGTGCCCATTGGTTGACGGCGTTGGAGAGGGTGGGACATACGGAGGCAGGAACGGCGGGGAGAACTGGCCAGCCAAAGTCCCAGGGGCTGGCCCCACATTGGAACCCAGGGGGCTAGGCTAACATAGGCACTTCGTCTTAGACTAGAAACACCTAGAATATCTGACATTGGGTAACTTCCACCCTTGCAGTCCATGCACACAGATATGCAGCAGCCTAAAGGTGCATGCTGCCATAAGAAGCACCTAGCAGACCAAGGTAAGCACGCAAAATCACCTGCGACAAGAACAGAGGCAAATATACACCAGCTACTGGTGACATATTTGCCCAATTCAGTGATTTACAATGTGTGCCATAGGGGTGATCTTTGAATGTTCAGCAGTTTAATATTCCATCAAACATTAGAAAACCTGTCACCCAAAAACTCATTATTTCAGCATTTGTGCATCTGCTATGTATATTATATAACTTTGAAGGTGTGTTGAGTTCTTTACAGTTGAAATGCTGAAGTAAGGTTATATTGACACCAATTATTTAATGCCTTTGTTGTATAGTATAATTTTATGTTCAAGCATAATTTTTCTTAAAAAAAAATTAAACAAATGTGTGAATTACACGTGCAAACAGAGCAGTGTACATCTATTTTAAGACTTTGCAGTAATAGCTAGGAAAGAAGTGACAGACCTTATTCTGTATATTTTCCTCCATTTTTATATTTAAATCTGCTGTGGTTTGCTCTTGCCATACTCTTCATAGGAACGTGATGTGCTCGTCCCCATAAGCAGTGGGTGTCCCATCCTCTGGTGACCTGCACGCCGTCTTCTGCTTTAGTTCCTTTTGATGCAGCCCCTTCCACTTACACAACACATGGTGTGTCACACACCCCTTATGTCAAGTACATGCAATGTGGTTATTTCTCAGGCAAGGTAGCCTCTAGAATGCTACTTTCTGTGTATAAATATCCAGTGACTCTATTATAAATTTAGTTCCGTAACTTCACATTGAATTATTCTTAGAATTGCAATGTGTTGTAATTGGGTAATTTAACCTCCTGAGTCCTGGGCGTTTGGTGTGTATGTTTTATTTCCCTTAGCTATTTGGGATCAGTAGGACCTCATAATCATAAAAACCAAACATTATTTTTTTGAACAATTAATAGTTTTAAACTAAAAATGATGTCCTTATGTGAGGACGTAGGGTCTCAGGAGGTTAAATTGTTATGATGATGTTGAGTGGGCAGATGCATCTTAAATGCATCCTTGAATTATTCTCTAATTCATCTTATTGAGTTACAGTTTAAGTGGGACACGTCTTAACCTGGGTAGAGATGGGATGCTAGGCTGCCTCTGGATGATGTGCAGAGATTCACCGAGAGCCCGGCCAGGATATGCAGCTGGGAGATGGAAGAATGGCAAAACTGTACATTAAGACATAATAAAATCCTCTCTACCCTTGTTAGCAGAAATGCAAGAAATACGAAATGATTTCAAAGTTCACAAGCATTTTGCACCTTTCAGCTCGTATATTTATTTACGTAACTTTTTTCATACCACTAGAGGTCAGTAAATCACAAACGAGAGATTCCTTCAGACCTACTGGATCTTCACGTGCTGGTGACTTTGCGAAATTTGCATACGGCTCAAGCTTCTGTTAATGACGTTATTTATGCCATTAACAGACTTTTCACGCTACTCATGCCTTATTCATACATGCCATCAGGATAGCCAATGATCAATCCCATTCCTGGACTGACCTCAGTCTTCCCGCTTCCCTCTTGAACTTTGGTTTCCCTCTCACACCATTTGACCTTGAGTTTTATGAGCAGTAAAAGCCACCAGTGTGTAGATACAGGCGTCTCTTTTCTATATACCTGGATATGCAATCTCACCTCTGTCTCTATGTGCAGATAAACATATTTCTGACTGGGCATGGTGACTGAATACTGAAGTCAAGCTGCAGCTCCCAGCTAAACCTCAGGCAAATTCTGAGGTAGGTCTACTACGCATTGTAACGTAAAGCATGGAAGAAGCCGTTTTCTGACTGCTTTAGCCACCTACACACTTTTATTGCTCTCATAAATTTGGGCTAAACAAAGGGGTGGCTTGCTTTTCAAATGAGGAATTTCTTGGGAGGGGCACCAATTAACTTCCCTTTGCCTCTCCAAAGGTCTGACAATATTTATCTTCTCCAAGATTGTTTCCTTAACGGTAAATGCAGTGCTTTCTGTCTTTAGCTCGGGGTTTTTATGGGACTCTAACACTTTATTAAGCTTTATTCAGAAAGTCTATCACAATAGCTACCCACCAACATACATAAATATAACATACTGGGGCCAGCAGCCCAATAAATGGAGTAAATTTGAAGTAGGTGTCTAACTTAACTTTGCTTATATATGTTCACACTGCACCTTGACACTAACTTCATAGGCTTTAGGTTACAAATGAATCATGTACGGTACAGGTTCATTTATCAAAGGCACCACTACTATCCCCTCATCATCCAACACATATTTTGAATATTTTGATTAAATATTACAGCATATTAGACACCATGTCCCATATACCAAAGCCAGACTTCTATCATGGCTAATCTTCACTGCTGGGGTTAGCTGACTTGAGGCTACAGGTTGGCGGGACTCTGCCTATCAGTTTTGAGCTTCTTTGGGGGACGATAGTGTGACTGGTAAAAAGAGGCTTCACTAGCTCCACCCCCTCCCAGCTCAGCCAATGGGGGCTGGCGGAGGTGCCAGTTCCTGGAAGTTGAAGGATGGGGCTTATCAGGGATACACAGTCCGGTTTTAAATGTGAGGGTAGTCACACACAAACACACAGAGCCAGAAGGTCCAGGAGACATACTCTGTACTTAGACCCTGCTTAGCAATGTTCAGAAGATCTATGTGAGTACTGAGCATTCCTGTGCAATTTTATACATTAATCATCTGAACTTTTTCCTTTAATTCAATCAATCAATGCAATACCTATTTCCCTCCATCTATGCCAAGCATTGGTGTATATATTTATTTTAACCTTTTGCCTTATTTTGAAACAACTTTATGTGAACATTATGTGCCATTAAATTTGTCACATGAATCATGGTAAACGTGAAAGAAGTTATGTTACAATTTTCTTAAAACATTACAAGATATGTATGAGATATTTGAATAATATCAAACACACAAAACCCAAAAGTTTATCCTTGATCATTAATAATGTGAACTCTAGTTATTGTTTTCCATGGCTATATAAAGGACAGATGAATCTCTATAATAACCGTTCTTTTAATTAGTACATAATTCATAATAGAATAAACAAATCATGCAGTATCTTGTATGTTTATCCTTTTTATAGCCTTATTTCTTGTGCATGAGGCCTATCTAGTGTACAACTATTTTGAATGTAATATTATTTCTACCCTCCATTCGGCTAATAGTGCCTTACGAATCACTTGATTACATTCAGGGAACACTGAGTTACAGATCGGCATCTCTGACCCACACTGCTTTGCTCTGTCTGACAACCCCAAAGATGACAGAGGAATGGGGCCCAGCATAATGTTTGTTGTACATCCACCTCTGATGTACTTGTCATGCCTTTTATTATGCTGTAAAACTGTGAGAGGGTGATGGAAAACTGCACCAAAAATCCCTACATCTCTACAGCTTGAGTTAAGGTTTTCTGGCCAGAATCATGCAGTCGGTGACTGGGTTGAAAGAACAGTTGCGATTTAACTAAACTCTGAAGATACCAGACTTGCTGAAAACATGCTGCCACATGAAACTATTGTTATATTATTTGAATCAACTCTATTGTTACACAATAATTTGTAGCAAAGGGTCCTACATAAGAAAATGACATTGCTGTAAGTTATGGATAAATTATGATATGTTGCTATATGATTATGGTGTAGCTCATCTGAGTGAGCTTGTTACGTAATAGTCACAGAATATAAGTACAGGTTCATGGTTTTTGTTGTCAGAATGTTGTCGAGTGTAGACTTTTCTTTTATACATTCAGCACACCTTTGGTGTTGCAGCTAAATGTGATTATATCCTTACATGTGTGTTAGGTTTAATATTGCACTTGTGCTCGTGCTGTGCCCACCCATCACCCAGTGATGTTACTCCCCTGCTGCCGTTCTGCTTATCACCCAGAAAGTGCTGGCTCTTTTACTGCATAACAGCACTGGGCCACTTTATAAACCTGCACCTGATCCATATCATCATACACAGGGTGAGCAGCTCGAGGTTCAAGCTTAATAAAATGAATAAAATAAAACTCTGCTTCAGTTTTCAGTGGGACCGTAGCTGTCTAGTATGCCTGCTGTACTCAGGGCCAGCATGTTAATTATCAAATTTAATAAAAACCAGTCATTGGGCGACAGCAGAAATGTGGACTGTCTGACAGGGAACTGGGAGGCAGCAAAAATGTGGACTGTCTGGCTGGGAGTTGGGAGGCAACAAAAATGTGGACTGTCTGGCAGGGAGTTGGGAAGCAGCAAAAATGGGCTCTGTCTGGCAGGGAGTTGGGAGGCAGCAAAAATGTGGACTGTCTGACAGGGAATTGGGAAGCAGCAAAAATGGGGTCTGTCTGGCAGGGAGTTGGGAGGCAGCAAAAATGTGGACTGTCTGGCAGGGAGTTGGGAGGCAGCAAAAATTTGGACTGTCTGGCAGGGAGTTGGGAGGCAGCAAAAATGTGGACTGTCTGGCAGGGAGTTGGGAAGTATCAAAAATGGCCCCTGTCTGGCAGGGAGTTGGGAGGCAGCAAAAATGTGGACTGTCTGGCAGGGAGTCTGGAGGCAACAAAAATGTGGACTGTCTGGCAGGGAGTTCGGAGGCAGCAAAAATATGAACTGTCTGGGGGTGCCCAAGGGCTGGGTTGAGAAACACCGCAATAGGTTAATTAAAATTCTGCATCCCCAATGTTCAAACCAAAGTTACGTCCTTGAGTATACCTGCTTTACTCAGGGCCAGCACATTAATTAAGCTGCAGAGTTGCAACTCCCACATTGATTTGCTTTTGTCTTGCTGCTTGCTGTGTCCATTGACTGAGTGGGCAAACATTAATATATGAAATTATTTTTGCTTGTTTTTATGGACATGCTGGATTTATCTGACTTTTCTTCAGTCTTGGCTTTTCTTTATATGAACTCATCATGAGAGATAATGACATGCTAATGGTTTGCCAGTGTTGTTATCTGTGACTTTGATTCCTGCTGTTTCCCAGTTAGACCATGCTAGGAATTTTCATTATACGTGCAATTAGCCTCTTTATCTGTATCAGCTTGTGTTTGTTGAGAAAAGGCTGCTTCTGTTTCCTAGTGCTGTGAACCTTGAATTGTAACTAAAAATGTCTGAAATTACTCCGCTCCATAGACGTTTTGGAATCCATTTGAATTAATCTAATTCAATGAATGCATTAAATTCATTTTGCATCACTGCAAAAATTAAAGTACAATGAGGCTCTGTGACCAGGATGACACAGTATCTCAGTGGGTAATGCAGTAGCCCAGGAGTGGGCAATCTTACCCAGAAAGGGCCACTGTGTATGCGGGTTTTCGCTGAAACTCCCTAATTAGATTACTAAGTAGAGGACTGATTGGCTGAAGAGTCCTCACACTTGGGTTTGAACAGCTGACCTACAGGTTATCCCAAAAACCTGCATACACACTGGCCCTTTAAGGATAAGATTGCCCACCCCGTGGTAGGCTGACACCCTAGAGTGGGGGGCTGAGATCGTACCCCTGTGTCTGTGGAGGTGTTCAAGTCAGTTTCTCTGTTTATATCTTGGACATCAAGCCATCTACAAAGCAGAGCGATGGTGTCGCATCATATGACCTGGCCACCTGACCTAAACACAGGAGAAATTGTTTCGGAATAGTTTGAATAGAGAGTGAAGGAAAAACAGCCAATGAGTGCTCAGCATGTGTAAAAGGATCCCAGGAGGCCACATCATGAAACTGGTTTAGAGGAGACAGTAGGGTCAGCCAGTCCCTGAAGCAGTTGTGGTTAAGGGCCTCACTCAGGGGCCCAGTGGTGGGATAACTTTGCCAATCCATGGATTTGAACCAGCAACCTTCTGAGTCCCAACCCATAGAGCTGCCCCCCAAAACAATTATTATTGTTTAATACTTTTTTGGTCAGTAACATAAATGTTATTTGATAGTTTTGATGTCTTTATAATTATTGTAAAATGTAGAAAGGAATACAAATAAACCATTTCTATCAGTAGGTGCCTCCAAACTATTGATGGACACTGTGCAAAATTAACAAATGAGTTGTACATTGACGTAATCAATATCCATATTCCTGATACCAAGAATGCTGGGTGTGAAAAGTATTTAAAAGAATAGTTCCTACTAAACATACTGAATAATGAATCACACTGATGCATTCTGCAAGACAAACGAGCAAGTTTTGTTTGGGCTTGTACTTTTGCATTAATTTACTCTTTGTTGCCCCAAACCACTGACAGGGTGTGCTGCCAGTGATGCAAGAAGATCAAATATCGATGCAGTCTCAGCAAGCCCCTGCCGCAGAAACATCTCCATCTCCACAGGAAGGTGCTCCATCCAGTCCACCAATGGAGAGCATGCCCAAGAAGTGGGTGATGCAGCCACTGTCCCCTAGACTGGAACCAGCAGACTTAAGAACCGTGCTCTATTCTAGTGGAGAAGAAAGCAGTCAGGACAGCACATGGACCTGCAGTGAGAGACGGGGCCTGAATGACTCACTAACCTCGGTGGCATCGCAGGAGACGGAGAGCGAGCATGACGTGTTGGAAAGGCCCCGGAGGGTGCAGGTTTCTGAGGGAAGCTACAGCAAGGACCACACTCCCAGCAGCCCCACTAGCATTAGCAGTGATAGTAGCTCAGGCACCTGCCATGGCTTCTACTCTTTCATGGGCGAAGACGTGGAGAAGACAGAGGCCTGGATGGTCTCCCCTGAGAGACAGAACAAACTAGCCACCCTGAAGGAGGCAAAGGGCTTCAAGTTGCAGGCGTACAGCCAGAAGAGGCCGGAGAAGCTCTTCCAGGACGGCGAGGAGGACTCGTTCTCCCAGGTAGCTGCTGTGCCTGCAATAGTGCAAGATGACCTGGAGCAAGTTTCTGAAAGATTGGAGATCATCCGCAACCAGGCACCGAAGAGAAAACCTGTTGACATAGAGCAGTGGGAGGCACTTGAAGACTTGGACCTCAGCAATCCGCCCCAGAGGGTGTTGAATGGGCTGAGCCTCTACTATAGCCCATCCAGGGCAGATCAAGAGACAGCCAAGGCAGAGCCTGGTGCCATTGACACAGAGAAGATTAACTTCAGTATAGCACGGCAACAGTTCCTCACAATGGAACAGTCCCGATCCAACCCCTTCCAGAGTGTTCCCCAGGAACCTTACCAATCTGCCAACAATGGACGACCACCACAAGCTGATGGAGGGCTGGTCATGCTGAGGAGACATGGCTATGAGAGCCTCACAGGAGAGAAACCAATCAGGAGTCAAAACCAAGAATCATATTCAATTAGGAATGACTTATTTGGTAACAAATGTGTAACAGTTTACACGTCAGAGGAAACAACTGCAAACCAAAGCTGCTGTGATGAGAAGCTTGGCTGTGGATCCATGCTTCCGCCAGGCCATGTGAGTGATCAGTATGCCCTCATGGGGCAGGAATACGGTCAAGAGCCACAACCTTTAGATGAAGCCGAGACGCCCATCGAGAAGGAGATCCGTCTCGCCCAGGAGAGGGAAGAGAGTTTGCGACGAGAGCGAGGCATCAAGCACACAAACTTAAAGGAGATGGTGGAAATTAAAACCAAGCCATTTCTTTCTCGGACAGGACCAATTGGCACACCAACCAAGGCCAGGGATAAGGGCAGGGTAAGCTTCTTCCTCCAGCGGGAGATAGAGCTGGAGAGCCAGCGAGAAGAAAAGCTGCACCATCAAGGGAGAGTGTCGGATCTGTATAAGCATGGCGCTCCCCAGGAACTGGAAGAGAGGAAGAAGGTCTTTGAGCAGCAAGAAGACGAGGTTCCAGTCACGCCCTCCAAGACAAGCGTCACAGGAAACCACCTTGATGCGATGCAAATCAAAACTGAGTACAGCAGCCCAGCAGAATGGAGACGTGACAACAAAACAGAAGATGTCCTGTCTCCTTGCTGTCCTCACCGGCACCCTGAGGAGATGGATACTCAGTGGATACTCAACAATAGTGTGGTGCAAAACAGTTACAGTCCCTCTCCATCCACTCCCTTTTCCACTCCCTCCACGCCCACTGACCTGCGACTTTTGTGGCCTTCACTGACTGGGAGGTACATCGTGCCCCAGGCAGGGTCCCATGAGAAGTTGAGTCTGAGGCCTCACAAGGTGGACACCCCAGAGGCAATTCTCAAAGAGATAGAGCAAGACATCAAAAGAGAGGAGGAGCTTCGGCTACTGCGGGGTGGCGGCAGCTTGCCCCAGTCTCATGATGAGGGCCTGGATAATGTGGATAAGAGAGCGCCCTCTACTGGTACAACGCTCATGTCCCCTGAGGCACAGCCAGGCAAAAGCTGGCCAGGCCTGTCCTCCCCTTGGGGTCTCAGAGCTACCCAAGCGACTTTGGTGACAACAAAAGGTATGAGCTGTTGATGCTTTAATGTCATCTGTGCCCAGAATGTACATCCATCACGTAACTTCAGAAGTTATATGATGACAGTCTTGCTGTTATTCCTGTCATCCTTAGATGTCTTGTATATCTCAGGACTCTATTATTTATTATTTTTGTACCCTATCATTTCTCTTTTTGTATCAGTACTTTAATCTAGAAATTCTTAAGTTGCTCTTATGTTATTCACATATGGAATGACTGACTTCATTAACTTGAACTTTGTACGTGTCATACAGACTAAAACTGGTGCTTTGCTGTACTGCAGTTAATAATTGAAAGAGAGCACTGTCCTTCTCTGGAAACGGCTAAAATAAGTCACAAAGGGCTTGGTAACACACCCAAAAGTGTTTCCCAGACTGTACACTCAGCTTTCAGCTTGCAGTAATAGCCCATCATGGCAGAAGAATACCGCCATCTGCTGGAGAAAATATGACAATGTGTTTCAGTGTTCGTTACAGCTGTTGGAAATGGGTTCAATCATCCATTCTTTGCTTTAATTTATAATGTTATTCGCTGCTTCACAAAACTACCAGGCATAGAGATATCTGTTTTTCTGTTTCATATTATAATGTAGATTAATTTCAATTCCCTAAAGCTATAAAATTACAGAAGTTCGAAAGACTACAATACGGTAGTAGACAATACAGTTTAATATACTGTATTTCAATGTTATGACACTATAGACCTTGTGAACATCTTGGCCATGTGACACAGTGACGGCAAACAATGATGTTTTTGCCTTCGTTGTCTCTCGGTTACAGCTAGCTCCCCCCTGCCCCCCCCATCAGTCTCCAGCTTCCCCCCCATCCCTGCCGTGACGGCCCAGCCCTGGAGCTTCCCTTGGCGAGACTCACCCAGCCCCGCCAGAGTCCCCGCCCTGAATCTGCAGACAATGAGGGCAGGTGGCACAGAGGCACAGAAGGGCCTGACCGAAACCCTGCTGGGGGACATGAAAGACAGGAGCACCAGGCTGAAGCTGGAGGAGAGCGTGGTTAGTGGAAAAGGGGGGCTTTGCTCTGTCCTGTACAGCAGTGTTTCCCAGTTCGGTCCTCGGGACCCATAGCCAGTCCATGTTTTTGCTCCTTCCCAGCTCCCAGCAAAATGGAGACTGTCTGTGGGTCCCTGAGGACCGGATTGGGAAACACTCCCATAAAGGGACAGCGGTCTTATACACAGTATATTTTTACTCCAGTTTCACGCTAGCTATCCACATCTATTTCTGTACCCTGTGACGTATCGACTGACAAAACATTCTATGAGGAAATGACACCTTTTTCATAACCCCCACCCACGCACATCTGACAGTGGGTGCTGCAGTTCTGATGTATATACGCTGAGAGGAGAGGTGTGGGGGACCTGGTGATGTGAACAGTCTTATAGCTCCAGGGCCTACAGAGGTGGCACCTATACCCCCTGTTTTATTCCCTGTCAGCAGCTTGAAAAAAGAGGGTGATGTGTAGCCCAGAGGATTACAAAGTAGAGGTGGTTAGTTCAGGTCCAGAAAATCAAAAATCCAGACCAAGATTTTGATTCAACCATCCACTTCACTATGAAGAGTCACAGTCTACAGTCCACAGTACTCAACCAGTTGGCTGAAACAAAATCTTGGTCTGGATTTTTTACGTTCTGGACCTGAATTATCCATCTCCAGTTCAAATCTCTGTGGTGGGCAGAGCAACTGGCTGATCCTACTTTCACAGTTTTACATTTCTTTGGATAAAACACTCAGCTAAAAAGATACAATGTAAATAAAAACATCCATGTAAATAATGCAATGATAAAGATTCTCCGGACGATGAACCATGGTTGGAAACTTCCAACTATGCATCTTCTTTGTCTTGCAGTATGCTGGAATCCATCCAACTGATGATGTAAATAGTGAGGTAACTATTCATCGTAACCTGCAATACGTATAGACCTAGTGAGGCTTCCTTAGATTTACAAAAATCAACCTGCATTCTATCCAGTCACTACAGCCAGGTTGTGCTTTGCATTCCTATGATCTGGGTGTGAAAGGACGAGATGTGAGGTTCACCTCTGCTGTCATGTCTGGCTCTCCCCTTGAAGGTCCTGGAGGCCACTCGAGTTACCCGGCATAAAAACATGCGCGCCCTCCGGTGGGAAGCAGGAGATTTCGCCAACAAAGACTACGACTGAGTCCTCTGCCGGAAGAGAGAAGGGCGTTGCCCTCCACCAACCCCTTCTCCGGGACTCTCCAAGGGAATATTTCCTTTCCACTCCCAACTTCCTCTTGTATTCCCCCTCCCACAGACGTGCGCACTGTCGACTGGCTCAATCCAAAGGCCCTCTGTGAGTGCCCCCCCCCAACAGTCTATTAATCAGCCCCTATTGCACTGAAGGTTCTCATAAGGTTTTATTCCAGCTACAGAAAGTTAACAAAGATAATTCTCCCCCCTTCTCCATTACTACATAACTACTACTAAAGTCATTGTGTACATGTTCATTTTTTCACTAACATTTTACATTTACATTTTACATATTTAGCCTAAGTCCAAAGTCCCATCAAGTCAGGCAAATAGTACATTACAAACATGCTGTCATGCAGCTGAATAGGCATGAGTGCAGCTAGGCTGAGCTTCCAGTGCCCAGGTATGAGTGTAAGCAGTACTGAAGCAGGAGCTACATAACAAATTCTAACAAAGCAAGAAGCTAATAAGAGCAGAATAGCTGTTAGATTAGCCCAACATGAGCAGTGGCTTTCTGCTCTTATTACAGCAGTGAAAGTAGAACCAGGATATGATCATTTGACCAGAGGAAAATTCATATGAACATTTTGGCTAATGAAACAGATTTCGCTATTGGGATTCCAAAGAAGGCGAATCAACGTATGGTAGTCAAGGGAATAAGCTACAGTACGTTAAGGAAAAATAGTAGAATGACAAAAATACTGCGAATGTAGAATATCAGTTATTGTAGGGAGGTACAGAAAAATAAAGGAGAAATTAAGGAAACAGAATTAATGATGGTAAATTTGAATCCGAAAGTGAGTCATAGCTACCCGACCTGCCTTTGACTTACTGTAAGCACAGTTACTGTATACCAGATAAGCACACCCATTAATAACATACTGTGTCTAGATAATGTATTTAAAATGTGCTTAGTTGTAGCTTAGATGTGGTGTTAATCTTGTGACATCTTTTAAAGGGATTTGTAGGACTTGGAATATGCACTTAATACTTTCACTCTCAATTACCTTGACCCTGACGCATAAGTGCTGATATATATTATTTAATACGAGTATGAGATTCTGCATACTAAAGATATACAGCAAGATTGAAAAAAACAACATATTTTTGTTATACAACTCTTTTTGTAAGTTCAGTTTCAACTCACATTAACCAAAAATGATACTGTTAATTTTTAATACAACTGGATTCTTAAATTGTAACAGAGAGGAAACAATTGATTTCCTTATTTAGGACAGGCTAATGAATATATAGTGTGAAAGGTATCTTTAGACATCAGTATTTTATGTAATTTTTGATGTGTTTTAATGGTGTTTTAAATGTGGTGTTTAGATTTTTCTTTTAATAACCTGTACAGTATAGATTTTTAATTAAAGGTATGGTGAAATAGCATAACGTTTAGATTCTTGATTGAACAATCCATTATTTTTTCTTATTCAATCAGTATAATAGTTTTTTTCCATAAACTTTATCTTTTATGCCATGAGCCTTGCGTTTTAATTACAAGGTATTATTATGACATGCATAGTTGCATAATTTATTTTAAATTATTTTGAATGTGTATATAATGCCTTGTACTAAATGCATTATTGTTGATATTTATAGTGGATAAGATTATGATACATGAATTTGAATAAATAAAACTTTTGAAACTCTTCTGTCTTTGTAATAAAACCTTTTCAAGCCATAGCAGATAAAGCAGGATATTTTTCACTGTTAATAATGTACAAAATGTCCACAGCCAAAAGTCACCTGGAGATATAGAGTTTATGATGTGATGAGTATTTCAGCAGAGATAGTCACTAAAACGGGGCAAGTAATGATGAACAGAATATGAAAGTAGAGATATTTCATCTAAGGGTGTGAAAGTTCCAAATCCAAGCTTTTATCGGTTTGTAATGCTACATGTGTCCACAGGTCCGAGGCATCAATTCTCGTCTCCATGACTCCTTGGCATTGATACCATTTCTTCTCTTCTATCACTTTCACTTTACTTTATACCAACTTCTCCATGTCGGCACCTTCTTCCCTTTTTGCTCCGGTACGCACCGAACGAGGATGTCGTGATTAGTCTCAGGTTTCCAGAGCAGAGATGAGCGATCCGTCGTGTTCACTCACACTGGGGCATAACACAGGAGGAGTCCGTCGCTGGGGTATGTATGTTGCGATTTACTACAATGAAGAACTCCGTTGTACCATAAACCAGCACTAAGGATGATGTTTGTAGAGTCATATATGTGTGAATATGGACGTCTCTACATGATGTTAGGCGTCTCAACGCAGGGCAGTTTCTAGCTATTGAAAAGATCACGGGGTAAGTCAAGTTTACCTGGGGCTTGACTTTTTTTCAAAGAAGATGGCATCAGGGCTAAAATTCTCGGGCCTCGGGTGATCGGACCTAAAGACACTCATGTCTTGATGTATATGTGTAAATATGGCCTGTTTTTTGCAAACATTCTGTATAGCCTTCTGTGTGGTGAGCTAAGCCACTCAAACATTATACTGTGAAATGAGTCTGATGGTAAAGTGGTGATTAAACAAGCCGTAATTTCTTCTCCATTTGCAGGGAGAGCAATGGGGCTTTCCTGGGCCTTGGTGGAGCCGGTTGTGGTGATAAACACAGTAGGGACCTCTTTCTTTGACACGGCCCTGACGCTGGCCGTTTATAACCGCACCCTGGAGCAGGCAGAGGGGCAGAGCGACCGCGCCCAGGCACTCTCCACCCATTTCTTCCTGATCCACCAAATTCTGGCCTCCTTGCTGTCCCTCATGTCCACCTTGCTCCTGGGACACCTCTCCGACCGCCTCGGCCCCCGCGTGCTGCTGGTGGTGCCGCAGATCGGTTCCGTCTTGGCCAAGACTTTCCTGCTCTTCTTCATGCTCTTCCGGCTGCCCCTGGAGGTTCTCTATGCAGGGTCCGCCGTATACGGCCTGAGCGGCGGATCTCCGGGCTACTGGGGGGGGGTGGTGTCCCTGGCCGCCCTCAGCTCGGAGGAGGGCCGGCGCAGCCTGAAGCTGAACGTCGTGGACTTTTGCAGCGGGGTGGCCGGCGTGCTGGGGGGGCTTCTCTCCGGCTATGTGTATCGGATCGGCCAGTCCGGCGTGGCCCTGATTCTCACCAGCCTGGCGCTCTGCGCCCTCGGACTCCTCTACTCTGCTTTTCTGCTCTCGTACCCCAGTCCATCCGTCCCTGGGGGCCACTCCGGGCCCCAAAAGGTGGGCTCATATGACCGTGGTGCCGTGGCCCTGCTCTTCTCAGCCATGATACTCTTCATCCTGGGCATGACCGGGGCTGAGGGCGTGCTGTGCCTCTTCGTGCTGAAGCCGCCCCTCAGCTGGGACTCAGTGTGGACGGGCTACGGCAGGGCGGCCACCAGTGCCATGTATCTCAGCAGCTTTCTGGGCGTGCTGCTGCTGTCCCGCCCTCTAGGGGACACGGCGCTCATCCTGCTGGGCGTCGTGTCCAACTGCACTGGGATGGCCATATTGGCCTTTGCCACTCGCAGTTGGATCTACTTCTTCGGTGGGTCATTCTTACAATCAAGGGTGTAGATTTGGGTATGGATGGTAGGAACATGTTTGTTCCGATTGACTTGGAGCTGATTTGGTTCCTAACAAAGTTGAAACTAAACCTACGCCCTTTCTCACATACATGCTTTGAAAGTCCCAATTATTCATTTGAATATAATAATTCAAAAACAAACAGGCAGGATGGAGACAGTGAGATACCACTATGGGGGTGGAAAGAGGGTTGGGTAACTTGTCATGTGCTCAATAAATCCTCATACTAGTGAGGACAATGTTTAGAATATTTAAAAAATCATCTGCATACACTGTTACCCTGTTCAAGAAGGCATAAGCAGGTTTTTTGCTGTCCATTTGTATCCAGTCAATCCATCCACTGAACTTTACATGCCATTATTGCTTTTCTAAGTACATCTCAGTGTTTTACCTCCTGACAGTCTTACCTCTGTGCCTGTAGCCCGTGCAGTGATGATGTTTGCCTGCATTCCCATGCCAACTATTAGAGCCCAGCTCTCCAAAATCATGGATTCTCAGATGTACGGTGAGTTAGTATCGACAATCGACAACGATCAGCGAGGTGACACAAAAAGCAACGTTAAATGAGAAGGACGGCCAGAATCCAGAGAACGGATGAAAGCAACGCCACAGAGGACATTTCTGCCGAAGTGGAAGGATTTAATTTTTAATATCATTAGAAACTAGAAGGCAGATCCCTGATATCACTTATAATTCAATCAATGGCAGGTTTCACATCTTTTTCCATTGTGCCTTTACATACAATGGAATGTATATTTAACTGAATTGATACTTGGTGAATGACTATATGTTAATTAACTACATAAACTGTGCTGAACTACAACTATAGAGCTACTCCAGATCACAGGTAGGTGGAGCTCTGTTTACTGAAAGTGTAGCCGTTTGTTAGCAGTAATCAGATTTTGTTAAGCACCATTGTTCTTTCATTTTGTACCTTAACTTCTAATATCCTCTAAGCACCAAAAAAAGATTCACAGGGCAGATGTTTGTTGCTCTACATGTATTGTCCACCTTCAGACTCAGTTCAGTTCATTGTGGATGAAAAACAAAAACCAAGGGATAACCCTGTTTACATGCTAAGATGAAACCCTGCTTTGTTCCCCTATCTTTCCCAACCATGACATAGCAAGATGGGAAGTTTTAGACAATAGTCTCAATAGCAATCTGACTCTTCCCGAAGGCCGTATAATTGCCCAGAGAAATCAGCTGTGCTCACTGCCTTGACACCTGTTAATGTGTGTGTCTACCCTGTTCATACAATGTGGGGGTGAATTAGACATTGTATGCAGAGCTGAATTACCATAGTTTCTTAGTCCAAGTGGAAAAAAATATTCAGTTCATATATAAACCAAATCTCCAGTTGAAATTTCTACAACATCTGTATGACCCATCAACTGAAATGCATGCCTAATTTACAGAATGACTCCATCAAGATGGTGGTGTGCATGAAAATGACGGAATTAATACTTGAAAAGGTTGATAACAATGTTACCTCGCACCTCCAGGGTTGGGGGTTTTATTGTACCCCCACCCCCTCCGTGTCAGACAGCTTTCCTATGTGTGTTTTTCACTATGTGTGTTACCATGTGTTTCTGCCCAGGACGTGTGTTCGGTCTGCTGCAGTCTGCCCTGGCTGTCACCGAGGTCCTGTCCACCGTCTTCTTCAGCTCTGTTTACCCTCAAACTCTGAGCTGGTACCCTGGACTCTGCTTCCTTATCTCCTGCACCATCAGCTACCTAAGCGTCATCCCCATTCTGTGAGTGTTTCTGCAAAATGGAAGCTGAACTCTGCACCTCTGTGTACCGCATGACAAATCTTATTCACATCAAATATATGGGGGTCATTTAATTTTGCACAAATGCTTAGCTTTCTCGAAATTTCACATGGCTTGTCTTAGTCCTCTATTTGCAAATTTCCAAAATTTACTGTCCGTGGGATTTACTCAGTCCATTTGAAAATTCTTTGTTGAATTACATGAAGACTGAGTGAATTTTGGTTCCCAACACTGTAACACATAATGTGGAAGCCTGACTTGAGGTCATTGGCGGTCTCATCTCAAAAACAACAAAAAAATTGATAGAATGAGTTTTGAAAATTTGTTCTTCTTTTATAAGAGTTATAAGATTAAATATTTTACCGAAATGCTGAAAAAATAATTGGTTTTATTTATCAGTTCACCTATTTCATCGTCCTCAACAGTTACCTAAACTGGAGAAGTATCCGGCATGACTATGTGGCAATTCTGGATGTTGACCATTCCTACCACAGCATAAATACTGCAGAGGGCTAAATGTCTGAAGGACGCCTCACCTGGAAGCACACCGTTAAAGAAAAACAACGTTTGAAACAACATTTCGTTACGGTTTTCATTTCTTTTACCTGTATTTCAGTGAAGCTATGCTCAATTCTCCAAAAGTATTATAAGAAGTTTTATTTTAATTAATGCACAACCATGACAAGGCTGAATATGGATGTTTCTTTGTACTGTTGTAGTTTCTTTTAATTTGCATATTAGTGTTAGAACAAGTTCTGAAACACTGACAGAAAGATGAAAGGAATGTGCCTTAAAGTTTACAAAGCAAAGTTCAGCCAGAAAATCGCCATGACGACATCTCAAACAGGCACTTCTACCCTACTTTTTGACACCTTTTCTTGAACATGTTTGTTTCCGGGACCATAGGCAGTGCTGGGCATCTTGTTTGCAGGGCTGACAATGCTGGAAAAACCCTCAAAGTCTGACAAAAAAAGACCCCGACATTCTTTGAAAAAGACCTCAGACCTCAGAATCAGGAGGATTGTCCATAGTTGAGACGTCTTGCTCAGCTCCATCTGGGGCCAATAGACTAAGACCTCTACCACCTGAGGCCCAGGCAGAATCCTGTGCCGCATTCATGTCTTCCTTCATTCCATCGCGTCCTTATTCTTTGGTTCCTGCCTGTTTCCTCCACCACGGCTGGAGCTGTCATTGTGGTGAAGGACCATATCTCAGCATGGTTGGCTTCAGAGAGCCACCTGACAATGCAGTTTTGGTGCAGATTATTGTTTACTTCTTAAATTTGTTTGCACAACATTTAACGTCGGCACTATGTTTATTGTTTTTGCACTTAGTCTCATTTCGCACTATATGTTTGAGTGTTTGCACTTTACATGCAATAAAAGTCATCTTACCTTATCTTACGAGTCTATCTACTCAAAGCAAATGAAACTGTTTGGGAACCTCTGACCCCGTAACAGCAAACACAAGGTTAAATATAACATACCCATTCTCAGTGAAGAGAAATGCTACAATTTTATTTATGACTAAAATAAACAATTTCAGTAACATAGTTATCGAAAAGATACTTGTGTTCCCATATTCATAAATGGGCTATTCTCAGCATACATTAGAGTGCCTTTTATGACCTCAGTATAGTGATGCAAAATTCATACAAATATTGTAATATTTTTCAAGGATCATTCTGGATGGGTAAACAATTATGAATATGCCGATATATTAACATTTGTTGTAAAATGCATTTTACACATTTTGTTAGATGAGATGTAGAAGATTTTCACGTCCCCAGGACTGCATGGGTATCTTCAATATGTATTTTAAATGATTAAATGACAGAAATGTAGAAGAAACTACACATTTTCTTTAATATATAAACATTTTTTTCATAATTCAAGTCTTTTGATAACTTAGTTGCATTTGTCATCGTAACTTTAAACATTTTAAGTGTATTTTTGGAATTGCTGTCCACCAATTCATATTGGGGTAAGTGACACTTTAAGAGACTAACCTTTTGTTGCCCTGCCCTCCATGGAGTTTGCACAACTTCTGCATGCTCAGTAAGTATATGTGTGTG
>JAODJW010000033.1:21136894-21206975 GCA_026777045.1 Hyperopisus bebe
CTGTTAAAACAGGTATACAGCAACTCTGGGCTTCGGTACTAATAACAATACAGTATTCACATGTAATAATGTACCTGGGTGATTTTCAGATATTTCACATACCTCTTTGCTTTAATATTAGAGGAAACATTATTTCCTGATAGACAAGGGAAACATAGGGAAAACGAATTGCCCGGAACAACTGAACGTGAAATGCGCATATGACTCTTGCATGTGAACAGGAACCTTGCGTTCATTCCCAGTAATTTGTGAAGCGGCGCCTCTGGTGTCATATGGTCACAAAATGTGGTGTAAGAGCTTTTTCGAGCGTCGTGGAATCAGAGTTGGATCCTGGTAAGTGTAACATGGGCAACTGTCCAGCGTGGCATTTTCTGAGAGGCACCGATGACTTAGCAAGCAGCGGGAGCCAAGCGCCGACAGTGAAACTTGCCTGGGATGCTACATGGGCTATAAGCACTATTGTATGGAATATTACAATAAAATAATAACAACCATTTGCTGTAATTATTAAACTGTATGATTGTAACTGTGGTTTGAAGATTTTGTTCAGTATCGCTTTGAACGTTCATTACGGCACTCCTTTTGAATACTGAGTTTGACGCTGCGGCTGGCTTACTTAGTCTTCTGAGACGCAACAGTACGGTTCCCTTCATTGCAGTTATAGGGACTTTAAAGTATAACTTACTTAATATTAGATTTAAAGGACTGTGTACATTTATTTAACTAATATCATGCATTTTCATTTTTTATCACCCAGTCGGCGAATCGTCACGAAGTTATGAAGCTGCAAATATTTTTCCTCCACACGGGGGCGCACGACCTACTAAACTACTGCACACCGAAACAGTTGGTTAAACACTTTGTTCTGTGTTGTAATTGCCTGGTTATAGCTAGCAAGTAATTTCCTCAAAGTCGTCTCTTTAAATAATTCTTAGTTACATGACACACAAGAATGAGAAAAAAAACACATTAAACACCGTTCAGAACAGATCACTATATATTCAGCCACAGGGTACAGAATGTTGATATGCCGTTTGAAAATGTGTCTAAATGTTGAAAATAACTAAACATCAACTTGAAAGTAAGGATTATATGGCCGTAAATTGAAGTAGAATAAAAAACAAACAAAAGTAATTTTATTCAAGCATGCCTATGGCGTTTGGCTATACTTGCTTCTTGATTTCTCTTTATGCTTATGAAAATCTATAATTAAATAAATGGTTTCTGTAATTTTAGGCTTATGTTTCATCTTGCAATTAATACCGTTAACCAGTAATAAATATACAGGCAATAGTTGAAGCAGGAATAATTTTATATGTAATGTCATATCTGTTGGTAGGAAAAACTGATCTGATTATTAAAATTAAAGGAAGATTAAAGTTTTTAAAGTCAATTTAAATTCATAGAAAAGGTGACTCAGGTTTTATAAATTCTTGTCTTCTTTATTTACTAACAACATTTTGGTGATGCTACAGTCATCTGTTGTTCCCAGCAGTTATTTGAGAATCCGCTGAATAGCCTGCTACCTTGGAGACAATGGGCTCGCTCTCGTATCCAAGGGACCCTTTCAATTATTTATCTCCAAGCAGGTGTGTCACCTGCACCCACATGGAAAAGTAATTTCCTGAAAGCAAGCTAGTGAAGTAATTATTGATGCTGTTATCCGATATATACTAGGCTGCTTGTAAAGGACAGTTAAGGGCCAAAAGCTAAGCTTACCCAAGAACTGAAATGTGGGATTTAAACACCAGGAAGAATGTTTTCCGTAGTACTGGTTCTACCAACAATACATTGACATGAAATCCACTATGATGTGTAAGTACGCAAAAAAAATATAAAACACTTTTTTAAGAGCACTGATTATTAGGCATTTCCTCTTTTCAGCAAAACAGTTTTGAATACAAACTAGAGCAGATACTCTTGGTTTCTGTTCCTTTTGGCAGACATCCTGTATGCAACACACAGATAACACTTCATTGTTGCCGAAAGCTGTAGAAGAGAGTCTTATGCAGAAAATTTGCGGAAGCTGAAAAAAAAATATTTAAAAAAATCATAAAGTTAGATTACAAATGTGTAATGAGAAAACTGTTGCAAGGAGGAAAATACAGTCCTTCGGGCCACCTGATATTTATCAACAGACAGCAGACACAAGGTGTTCTCAATGCTTCTGTGCTATTCATCACAGAAAACAAAATATGCAGGTACATTCAACAAGTGTTCAAGGATTCAGACGTGAATGGAATATAGTGTTGGCACAGTTCATTTCGTTTCAGAACTATGAAGAACTGTATCCAGTTTCTCTTAAATTATTCCACTAAACAAAGGTGTGATGGAGGTGACTTCTCAACATCTGAGCTCTGGTCACCACAGTAACACGATGACTTCCTTGTAGGTACACACATGTTGTTTAGCAATCCTGAGCGTTTTCCTTTTAGTGCCCATCTCAGGAAGACCTGAAACTGCTGGCATTCTTTAGCTAAAATCATTGATGTTAAACAGTAATATCCAACACTTGGATTATGTTTTTTTTTAAGAAAAGCATGCTGTATGTCAGAGAATACCCCTCAGTTCGGCCTGCTTTTATTACACACTTCCTAGCCCATCGCTTGCTGTCTATGGAACATACATCCCACACTAAGCATTTTCCAGAAGCTTTCAAACATCAAAGGGAACTGAGTCTTTGATGCTCGCCGAGGCTGAAATCTAATCGACAGCAATCCAGCCAGAAGTGTATCTGATCAGGAAACTGTGTCGACGACAGGCAGAGTTTGACACCACAAAGCCCTTAAAAGGTTTTTTAAAAATCCCAGCAGCTGCTCACTTCCCTGCCTGGTGTCAGTCTGCCTTGTTATCGTCTGTAAGGAATTTTCCGATATATTACAAATGCTAAACAAGGCTCTACTTCTTGAGTGAGTTCAAAGGAAGCAGCAGCATAAAGCTGCCCTCTCAGATTGTGTTTCATTTGATCACAATATACGAAGTCCTATTTTGTTTATATTAACAATTTAATATTAAATAAACTCTTAAGGGTCATTTGTAATGTACCACATTTACATTATAGCTTATTTAAGTTACATAAAATGCTTACCATGTAATGAAGGAAGCTTGTGAAAAGCTTTTAAAAACTATAACACAAGATATGTTTTCACATAAAGATACTTCAAAATATGTATATTTGTGTTACACATAGCACTGGTTCAATGCACTACAGACATCAGCAGAACTTCCTCTGGGATTCATAATGTATATGGATCCACAAAGCAGTGTGATACTATTTTTAGCAGACTTTCTTATTCACAGTGTCTTACAGGATTTTGAATGACAAGAAATACAAGAAATTGTGGGGGGACATGAACATCACAGTACATTATTTAGAAGAAGGAAAAAGCAGAATAGTTATGTTGCTTGGTGGGAGTGAACTTGCTATCGAAGAATGGTGAAGTATGGTATGTTGTTGCTATATCCAATAATTTAGTCTGGAAACTGCACCTTTTGAAATATTTATAGCTGAACGGTAGTACGGTATCGCCTTTCTTTTCAAGGGTTCCAGAGTTACAGAGTAGGCTGGTTGAGACACTCCTATAAGCCATATGGCCTTTGAACTGAAAGTTTGAAGACATTTTGAGAGCAGTAGAAAAAAAGACACTAAGTTCAGAGTTTTTAAAGCAAAAATACACTTGGTTGTAACGATGTAAAATGGAAAGAAGTACACTTCTCAATTTTATCTTTGATGTAATCGGAAAACAAATTCCAAAAATGTGTAGAAATGAAACTTCGTATTTCACCTATAAAACTAATAGTAATTACTGTACTTATAGGAGGCTAGAATAGCTCAAACATACGTTAAATCAGGGCAATAGTAGTTAATGGAGGATCTGTCGACTTTAACGCCAGGGGAACACCTTTTTAAGTCAGTTCACAGGATACATTGCTAAACTAAAGACACACCCATTTCTTGCATTTTTTAATTGCTAGTCACGTTCTTTCTCTTGAAATTTTGGCAGTAAAACTTACATAGAAGAACCGCCCCAGAGTCGATTGAATGGCGCATGGTTCAATCAGCGCCTTAAACCGAGAAGCAGAAGTAATGACCGACGGCCACTGTGGCCAATAAAGGTTCACGCACAACTTTTCCGACGTGGTTTTGCGAGTGGACGCCATCTTGTCCAACCGGCTGTGTCCCCGACACTCAGCTCCCGCCCCTTTTTCGTTTCCCCCTGGTCGTCGGGCTAATCAGAGAGCGACTTGGCGTATTCCGCCATTTTGTGGGGGTATAAGAAAAGTCAGCCAAGCTGTTGTCCCGCTGCTCTGACCTGTAGTTCTGTATTGTGCAATGGACGGGTAAGAAATTATGAGGAAATTAATCATGTTTGAAGCGAAAACCGAGTTAGTCGTAATCACGCTAGAAAATCACTTGTTAATGAATGTAACGAGTTTCTTTTTTCTTTTACCGAGAGTATTAGGCAGCCGTCAGTCGGTCGCTACCGCGCTAACTGCGTTGCGATGGAAACTTGGAGTTAGAAACATTTTAGCGAAGTGCGTTCCGCTGGCTTAACGATGGGTAGTGACTAGTTAACCGGGTTTTATTACTTTATTTTAAGGCTTCATGTACGGTAGCCGTGTTTGTGATGATTTGGTGGAGGTTTGTGGGCAGCGCGACCACCTGTAGCTGTTTTTTCAAACTTTGATTTCCTTACTCTGCGGTTACCTCGATAACTAGCTGCTCCTCGCTAACGCATGGAGGTACTGCGTTCGGATTTGCCTAATTAGTAAGCTAGTTACTTGAATTAGAAGGGATTTCGGCGGTTTTACGACTTCATATATGCAAAATGTGAACGGCCAGCTCTTGGTATTACAATTTTCTCATGACTAAATCGTGTAAATGGTGAATAAAGAGGTTCTGACTTCCGTGTCGGGTATAAACTTATTAGATAGTGACCCTTTTCTCTCTTAATGATGTCCATCTGGTTAAGGTGATTTTTTTACGCGGAGTTGTAACTCGATACGTACCTCGGTAGCCGCCCCGTCTAGTCCGGATCACCGGGCGATCGGGAAGAGCGCAGCCTTCGGTTACAGGTAACGTGTGGGTGGCTTAGTTGAGGTTAGCCGTGCTCCCACCAGTCTGAGGTGGACAAGTGTCTGCCAACTTCAGGTACATGGAGGGCCGCGTTTCCTTGGCGGAGTTAGATTCATTGAAGGAGGGCGATGCGATTACCCCGATGTAGGGTACCCTGGCATGGATGTAAGAATGTCGCAATGGTTTCATATCTGGTTTTATTTCGTGGTAAGATGTAAAGGAAGCGTGTAAATGCTTGGTTGAGCTGTTAAGTAAAGCACTGCTGCCATTATTGAGTGGATGTGTTGATCTTCTGCAAGGATTTCACTTTGTCATGCACTTTTACATGGAACTCACCTCCTTGTTTCCAATAGCCGTTTAGAGACTGATTTGTATCCTCTGGGATCCAGCTACACCACTGAACTTGAGTAAGTGTTTTTTCTTATTAAGCTGTGATGTTTCAGATCGAGGGAGCGTGGTTAGTTGCTAACCAGCTTTTTTTATATCCACTCGCTTGTTTAGTTGGGTGTGGATTACTAACTAGTTAATCGGCGTCTCTTCCGGCATTCCTAAGCTTTCGGTCAGGAGTAGTTTTCGCAGGAAACAAAGCAGCCTGTCCTCTTTTTCTGCTTTTGATTGCCATTCTACCCCTTCGTAGGATACGGGTATTGGCGGATCTACCAGTCCTTATTTTGAGTCTCCGAAACTGAATTCCGGCTTGTTGAAGTGAACAGTGACTTTCATCGCCAACGCTGCGATAATCCTAATATTATTTATCGTTTGACTTTAACACCAGTGGCTGTAGATTAAATCGTGGTGCTGCTTTTGCTTACCCATGTTGAGGTTTATTTGTAGGAATATGTGAAGTGGGCGTTTTTGTGCAAAATGTGGAGCCCTTGAGCTTCATGAAGTAGCCAAACTTGAGTGTTTTTATTTTTACAAAACCTCTTAACCCCACCAGTTTTGTGTTACAGAATTGATTCTTCTAGTTTTATTGGGGGTTGTTGGTGTGACGCTGACCTTTGATCCTTCCCAACATTGTAGCCAGGTGTCCTCACCATGTTCTATGAAGTCGTCTATGGACCTTTTAAGCTTAACTGCAGCGCCAGAACTGTAAATAGTGGTGAGCCACTTTTGCTTCTGGGCAATTTATGAAACTGAAGGACTGGCTTTTTTTTTTTGCTGAGATCCACGAGAAACAGGATGTGCATATGAGCTTAATCTGTAATGAGTGTTGGGCAGGGAAGCACTCTGAGACGCTGCTCATATTTCCAGGAGCAGAGCAGAGCTGTGGGAAAGGAAGGGAATTGCTGTGTACTTTAGCCTCCCTGGGAAGAGAGGGACTCCATGCGACTGCCATATTTTGAGTTTCTCCCCTCCCCCCCAAGAAGTTGTTCTGGTTTTACTTGTTGCATTGTGATGTTTGTGTGGTTTGTTTCCCCCCCACCCCGGAGTTATTAACCTGACCTTGTAGTCATTTTGCAAGACACATTAGGTACCAGGTTCTTGATTGTGCCAATCACCATTGTGATGTCATAAAAAAGTGCCATGTTGAATCTCCCCGATGTGTAGGGATGGCAGTCACTCAGGTCTGTTCCCACTGCCCAGGTGTGTTTATGTGGTGCTGTTAAGGTTACCGATTCTGCCAACTCAAATGGGGAATTCTGTGTTATGGAGGGCCTCCCTTTTCAGCAAATGTGCCCCTGTCCCTCTAACTTTTGTCTTGAGAGTAAATATAGGGGCTACTTAATCCTTCAGCTGAATTTGAAGTTTACCTGGTTCTTTGGATTAGTCCCCTCACCTTGAAACTAGTTGTGCTTCAGCCTTTTAATTAGTTTTGATACTCTGCGTGCTTTACGTAGCACTGTCTCATCAGCTGTCTCCCGCCTTACCTGTTATCAGTTATTTTCCACCCTTATCAGTCAATGACCCTCTAACCTTTAAATATAGCTTATGATTTTAAATTCTCATCTCTACTGCTTTCTAACATTCCTTTCTTCTCTTCACAGCAGTGTCCACGATATTACAGTTGGTACAAAGGTAGGCACCACTTTCTCTTGATTTTTCTGCCGTCTTCTGCCCCAATTGTATGTGTATCAATCCAAAGATCAAGTAGCACAAGGATGGTTTGTTATTTAAATCATAGCCTGTCTTATGTTCTATGGATTGGCAGCTTTAATTGATATGTTTGGGTCATTAATTTCAGAACATGGATTGTCCGTTATCAAGCGCATATGAATATACATATACACCCCACCCCCCAGTTACTGATGTGATGCCATTTCACACGTCGGTATTAGCCCATGTTCATTTAAAATCAAGACATTGACATCATTCCTATGTGTTAGTCTTGGTCAGTACTGCTGACCGATATTTAGACTTTAGCCAATCTGCAAAGGAGGCAGCATATGTGCTAAAGACAACTGCTAAACTAGTGGAGATGATTGCATTGAGAGATCGGCCATTTTCTGTAGTGGAGGAAGAGGGATTCTCATCTTGTTCACCACTTGCAACATCACTACAATCTTCCCAGTTGACGCTACTTTGTCTTACTGCCTTCATTAGCGTGGTTGTTGCACACGTTCACAAGATGTCAGGTAGTAACGTCTGTGGCATCAGTTTTCCTACAGATTTATAGAGCTCTGAGGTTGTCCAATTATTGGGTTTTGGACAAGTGATTATTTGGGGAACTTTTGGCTGATACCATCGATCCACCATTAACCCAAGCAACATGTGACATTTAGAGAAACATCTGGCCTGCTTAGTCTTCATCCCGTCGGAGGTGTATCTCTGCCTGCTGGTGTGTTTGTAGTGTCTTGCCCCTGCACCAATTCGGCTGGGAACCATCTTGCACCGCAGTATTATGTTTCATGGTGTGTACCAATGCCATTGGTCTATCCACCTGGTTTATGTTCTAGCTCAAAGGTAGTTGCTGTTCAAATATGATTGAATCTAGAAAATAATAGCGTTTATAAAGCAGGAATACTTTAACTTTTTAAATTTTGTTAAACTTGATTTGTATAGTTGTGTATGTATGTGGTGCATTTACTCTGAAGTTCCCCAAAGTATTTAATTGGGGGTTTAATGAGTTGTGAAACATTGGCACTCGTGTACTCCTTGATGCAGATCTCTTTGCATGCTGCTCTTATTGGCTGTGTTATCCAGCTAGTGGTGGCTGTTAAACTCTTAGATGGCTCACCAGCCTTAAAGTGGATTCTGTACCTAAACTCATTAGTCTTACTACCTGTAATACTAATACAGATGACTTATGGGTTATCAGTGTAGATGGCTTAGCAGAACCAGATCAGCTCTGGTGTGGCAGTCTTAGTCTGTTAATGTAAATCCACAGGATTGAAAGGATTTCTTGAGACCAACCACACAAACATGTCCTTACTGGGGCATACTGTTCATATGCTTTTGTCGTGTATTCAGGGTTCTGTGGGTCATCTAGTGTAATTCCATGATCTTAATGCTTGGTGTTCAGGTGGGGATGCTGTTTATGTTGTATTTATCTGATTGTATGAATTTATGCCATTTGATGGATCTGTGTCTGAGTTGGTGTGCAGTCTGCTGTCCAGGTTAGGGTACCTGGGTAGTCCGTTGCTAACGGGTTATGGATCCCATGAGCCTGTTTACCTGGCAGTTTTGAACGTAGCGCTGTGCCTTTAAGTTTCCCTTATCAGATAAACTAGGTCATTTATGTGGCGTCACATCCCCCCCTCATCCCAGGCTACTTCTGCCTAAATCTTGGACTAAGAACATGACTGTTGCTTTGGAAACTAATTACTTGCTGGCCTGGCTGTATGCCAAGAATGCTGTTGGTACATTCCTTTCTCCATGGCTCCTAGATTTTCCTGAGCTACTTGTCTGTCTCTCAGGGCTTTCATTCCCAGGACATTTCCAGATCTTGGTTTGTCTCGTATTCGAAAGCATTTAAGATGGTATGAACTTGTGTACCCTGCATCCTTAGTTGTGGATCGTAATCGTCACGTTTGTTTTGCATGTTTCTTATGCCAGCTGTAGCTCTCTGCCATAGTAATTACTGCTTTAAACTCCAGAGCATTCTGAGGATTTTGGGGCAGGAGTTTCGGTCTTTGAACGCCTTCACAGTTCTCACATTCCATAGTTGTCTTTGGCAGAGATAAGTGTTGGTTTCACGTAGCAGCCCAGGTTGACCTTCAGAATGCTGTGGAAGAAGACCTGACTGTTGGATCTGGGGAGAGGGAGGTCCTTTGCGTAGATGAATTGGTGTAAATCATTACCTACCAGTGATGGGCTGCTTGACAGCTTGTTGGAATGCCTTTTTTTTTTTTTTGCCCTGTAATTCTGTTCAATGTTGCATTTCCTTGTAACTTTGTCCCATTACGAGCTGTGTGTTGGAAGCGTAAGTGGATTTTTTTTTTTTTCCCCCTCTTGTTTTCAATGGGGTTTTATAGTGTAGTTAAGCAAATGCTGATTGCTGCACATGTTTGTTTGGGTTTAGGAAGTCCATCCAAAAATGCTCTGGATTACCAGATTAAAAAAAAAGTCATGCGTATCCCAGGATAACTGGTTGGGTTGGGCATTAAATGCAAATTGTGCATTTCCTTTTTGTGTGTGAGTTGGTAGCCTTCAGAAAAACATTGGGTGGTAATGTGTAAAGAAGGCCTATTGTGTGCAGAGATTTATCAGCCCCCTTCTGAATTCTGAAGAGTAAGGGCAGGGTGTGTGCCCCCTCTGGTCTGATTTGGTTGTATTTAACGTGCTGTTTGTCCCACATGAATTTGTGGTGGTGATAATACTAGTTCAGCATTTTGTCTTGAATCTGAGAGGTTGTGGTTCTCCCTGTTGCCTTAAAGCATTACACGTCCCAGATGTAATTAGGCTTTAATTGGCTTTTGTTGAACATTAGAGTAAAACACAAGAATTCAGTTTTTTTTTCCCTTTTTTTTTTTTTAAAGCCTCCGTCTTAGCTATTGCTGGGTTACAAATTACAAAGTAGTCCGTATCATTTTTTGCTTGTGCTTCATAAATTAGTTATGTGCTGTATTGCAGCTTTTCCACTTTGGATTGCAGTGTTTGCCACAGAATATGCTCTCACTTACCCTAACGATCACAAGTAACTGGTCTGACCAGTTCAGCAGATCTTGAGTGTGTGCTGCTTAACGTTTGCCAGGACTGTGTTTATAATGCTGGGTGTGGTTGAGTGCTCCTGCAGCCTTGGGCTAGGGTTTCCATGGTGAGCGTCATTCCAGCCGGCGGCGGTAGCAGTTTTCCTGAAATGCATTGTTTTGTATTGCGTGCCCCCCCCCCCCCCACATTTTTAAAAGATACAGGTAGTTAATTTTAAGAGTGAATTTCATTAGAATTCAGTCCTTGTGTAACCGTACATAAGTGAGATACTGTGCTGCCCAGCAGATATTTGAGAATTTCTCAGACGTGTGTGTGTTTGTAGTATACTATGGTTTTTTTTTTTTTTTTTTTTTTTTCTGTGGCCGAATGACCCTTAGCTATCAGGGAAAGAATCTGGACAGCTGCCTTTCTACAAATGGTATTGTTCTGTGTAAAACTGGCACCAGGCCAGGAATTAGGACTATCGGCAAATCTACAAGAATCTGCTTGTTAAAGAGAAGGCAGTGTTGGATGTTTACACACTCATGATCTGGTCTCAGTTTTATGCAATACAAAACATAGCTTGTAAGTCAATGCTAAATCATCTTATTCATCAAGTGCAAAGACTACTATAACCTGAATACGAACCATCTAGTGGCTGAACCTGAACGATGGTGGTAGAATGAGTTGGGAAAAGATCTATCAGTGAGTCATTTTTCTTTTTAAGAATAGTTGACATTGGCTTCATATTAGAAATGCACAATAGTCTTCTGTTTCCACTCTTGAAGTCATTCCAAGGCACGTCATGTAATGTGACACCACACATAAATTCTGAATCACCTAGGGCCACCAGAGGTTGTACACCCCCCCCCCCCCCTCCCATCTCTTGGTGAAATGTGCCCGTCCATGAACCTGGAGGCCCTCGCCTTTCCATTGGACCACATCCCTTTATATTCTGATTAAACCATAAGGCCTTGTACTGGGAAGGAGAATGGAGTGGAGGTTTGGAGTTTCTATGGGAGGGATTAAAGATTTGTCTGTGTGTTCCAAGCCACTGTCAGTGTATAGTTCTGTTTGTACTGTTTACACTGTACCATTTGCTCTGGACCTGTAAGCTTGCTGTCCACCATTCGCTTGTTATTCTACTGGAGAAACTAGCCGTTTCCCTTAATTACTCAAGGACAGTTCACTAATAAGGCTGTTCCAGTTATTAGTCTTCCTGGATCATCTGCACTTGGTCTGTGTGGGTTTTTTTTTTGGGGTTTTTTTCCCATGTATTTTTTATTTTTGGTGTCTCTGTGGGACTGTCACTGTGTGTATTTTGATTTTGGTGACACGCCTACCATTTGTGCTTGTAACACAAGATCCCCTGTGCATTCTTATTCTCACATCAGTCCCTTGTGTGTATATTATTCCATAGTTACACCTACATCTAATCCTCTTTCACTGTTTGTCTCAAAATGGTAACTTAAATCTTTCTGGAAATTATTTTGTTCAGTAAGCTTCAGAATGACTCAAGTCTCTGTTTATAGTTTACCTGCTTTAGTGAAATAAGAATTTGATGCTGCTGGCTAATTGATTTCGGGCTGCAGATGTGACGTGTCCAGAGGGGCAGTGACTTTAAAGGCCAATTCATACCTCCTTTCCACGTGCCATTAGTCTGGGCACAGGTTGAGTGACTTAAGTTTTATCATCAGGCCCATCCACCGGACTTTTCACATGCAGCCCGGATTTTGGTGTCGGGCAGACATTTTGCACATCGTTGTGCAAGGAAACTGGCTGAGTGTTTCCACTAGATGGCAGAAAGAGTAGTTTATATCTTATTGAAGGAGTAGAAAGACTAATTCTCTGTCCTGCACTACAAAAACTTTGCATGTACAATGCACATTAGTGGTTGTGTGTACTTTTTGCATGTAATTTATTTGATCTCATTGGTTGATTAGTTGCTTTTCTGTAACGACTGAGCTTTCTGTCATTCTAAAATCCCTTTTTTAAAAAAAAAAAAAGAATTTGATGGATTTGATGGCGTATTTTTTTTGTCTGACTTCAAAATATGGCGCTCTACCATATTACTGTAATATTGCCCAAGCATAAGTTTTCAAATGGTTAATACATTACTAATTTATCTATCCTGCTAGGATTTGTCTGTCTCCCCATTGTTGCAATACATCTGCCCTCTTGGTCTGTCAGAATAGTATTGCTTTACAGTGCCAACCATGATTTTCTGTGCCAACTGGCAAATATAGTATGTACCCGAGTCCGAGCACATGACTGGGCTGTAACAATATGCGATAAAGTGAAGCATAAACTAGGCTTAAATTGTAAAGGGTTGATGTTGGCCTTGGTACCTGCTAAATGTTTCTGTGAAAGCGGGACCACCTTCCAGAGCACACACGCATCGTGTCTGCAGTCAGGCTAACAGTAACTAACAGCTGAAGGCAACCAGCTAGTTGCCATCCAAGGGTGCGGTTGTATATTGTCTACATTTAGCCTAAAGATATATCCTTGGAGATATTAAAACAAAATGTGAGCTGTGTATGGCCTGTGCGTGTTGAAATACTAGGAAGTAGCAGTGTGCGCATGTCTGAGTAATCATCCTGGAGTGCGTGTAAACATCGCGCTGCATTAGGCTAACTTTGAGTGTTTGGTTTGGGTAGGTTTCTAAACTCTGGAATGTTAATGAAAGAGCTCTGTTGTGGGCCTTCTCCTTTTCAGTGCTGGTGCTTACCTCATGAAAGCAGTCTGCCTGTCTTGATTAAACATTTCAGCACCGTGTGTCTAAGCATTTAGGCAACAAAACTTAACTTTTTTTTTTTTTTTTTTAATTCTAGTTTGTTTACTCCACCCCTTTTCCACATTCCTTGCACTGAACCCTTAGATGTTCACATTTTTAAGTTTCTCAAGGAAATCGGGTTTGTTTTTTCAGTCTTTGGTAGGAGGATGGGGGAGGTGTGGATGACTTGCAAATCAGGTCCTTCCCTCCCATCCATTCTTGTAGCTTTGTGACCCAGAACCCCTCCCCCCTTTTAAAGGGGGTAAAATGTGCTTGTCATTTGCCGTTTGCTTGCTTGGTGCATTTTTATACATTGAGATTTTTGCGCATTTGTGTAGATGATCTTTAGCTGATCATTTTAGCTAATGCTTAGTCATTTGAAATTTTCTTGTTTTAATACTAAACAGCTGAACCCACTTGGCCCCTCTTTAAATTTGCCCAAAAGCATGTTCACATTTATGATTGCATTTGGGTGAATGGCAGTAGGCTTTTGCCAACCCAAAACTCAGGAGCAATTTTTTCCAAATGGGAAAACTTAGTCTGTCATATTCCTATTTTTGTGTTGCATTTATGATTAGAAGTACTTTGAATCCCCTGACATTACAAGGTTTTCTTATTAAACATCTTTTTGGGCATCTGCACACACATTTGTGCTTGACCAAGTTTATACATGCAATATAGTGAAACATTGTAATTGTTTTTCCTTGGATTGTACCACCTGATATGGGAACTGTGCAAGCCGAACCATTAGATTAAAATGGTAGTCTTTTTTTCAATGAGTCGGACCTAACTTTTTTTCATTGCACCATAAAGATTGTCTTTGATGTAATGTCCAGGTTTTAAATTGCTTAAATTTAAAACTCCTTTTCTCAGTTGTGCCGCCTGATATCTTCAGTAAATATTTTAATTTTTGTTAGGCTTAAAACCTGTGTTTAGCAACTTTTTCAAACAGAATTATGCATAACTTAACTAATTTCAATAGTATTACTCTGCTTATTTCAGATGATTGCACCACCAGACATTTTTGGACTTTAAAATACAGTATTGACATGCATCTCAATGTATATAGTTTTATATAATCTTAAGCTTGCTGTGTAGTGTCCGGGTTACCATTTATTAATCCTTTACATCATTCACCAATTTGTGTCTGGCTTGCATACAACACAGGGTTAACTTGTATTATAGGATTATTTCAGATGATATGGGTCAGGAAATTCAAACTTTGCAGGTTGAAATGATACAGCTGCAATGCATCCATTGTTTTTTCAGTTTTGATAAATGTCTATGGTAGTAGTAGTGTGGTTTTCTTGTTAGGACTGTTTCAGTCGGGTATAAATTGCTTTCTGAAAGCTTTTTGTTCGAGTTTCTGACATCTCACTGTCATTTTATGATCTGATGGTCATGGTGGCATTCATTTCCTGTCATTCACAGAGAGGATCTGACGAACTCTTTTCCTCTTGCGTCTCTAACGGACCCTATATCATGAGCAATTCGTCCGGAGCAGGTCAGCGCGTCACCTTTCCTGATCTTGTATTATCAGTGGGTGTTGAGGGCTGATTTTAATCGATGCCGTTTTTGTGTTTTCAGCTAATGGCAATGACAGCAAAAAATTCAAAGGTGACATCCGTAGCCCCGGCATTCCGTCACGCGTCATACACGTGCGGAAGCTCCCCAATGACATCAACGAGGCTGAAGTGATATCCCTGGGGCTGCCGTTTGGCAAAGTGACCAACCTGCTCATGCTCAAGGGAAAGAACCAGGTATTTGCAGGAGTGAACCATGTCACTGTGCCTTCGACCAGCGCCGGTGCCCAAACCACTGCTTACTGTGGTATGACCCTGCCGTCTCTCCCTAGGCCTTCATTGAAATGAACACGGAAGAAGCTGCACAGACGATGGTCACCTACTACTCCTCTGTCACACCAGTCATCAGGAACCACCCCATATTCATGCAGTACTCAAACCACAAGGAGCTCAAGACGGACAATTCACCCAATCAAGTGGTGAGGCTGATCGACCAACCGATAATATCCCACATGAGCGATGTTTCTACATAATGCGGGCGGGCGGGCACCAGATGTGCGCCAGGTTAGCCTGTATCGGACCTTAACTGCCGTTACAGGGTTGGAGACAGCTTGGCAGCCTAATGTATCGGCTGGTCTGTGTGCCCCCCCACCCCACTGACTTTAAAAAAAAAAAAAAAGTACTTTTGGTTCAGAGCACAGGGTGGCACAGGTGTTTAAAATCCCCTGATGTTACCTGATGTGAGCTTTTAAAGTTCAAAAACCAATTTGTGACTACTGGGTGTTTACAATTGTCAAAAAAAAAATCCTGGTGTTTTCATAGGGATTTTTCAACTTCGACTGATTGAACTGGGAAGACCCCGGTGTTTACCAGCTGCGGGTGAATTTGTGCTTGTCTCACTAAAGTAGAAATATTTTTGGATGCTGTTTGGCAAGCCATCTAAAGCCTGTAATGGATGCCTCACATTAGCATATCAGCCCTCTGTGCTCCACTTGAGCACAGTAATTGTTTGCCTGTGTCTGTTCGATATTCCCTATATATTAGCACTGTAAAAATGCTCCCGTTTTCCCAGCATAACCTTTTTCCTCCTCCTTACCCATCCCCACGTGAGAGGTTTGTCAGGCCTGTACTTCAGGACTTATAAATCTGCCCATAACCTTATACACCTGCAGTGTTTTTGTTTGGGAATTCAATGGGTGCCTCTGCCATAGTGTGGTGGGGGTTTTTTTCCAGGGTGAGACAGATTGTCACCACCTGTTAGACGCATTGTCTGTGCCATGATGTACTCAAATGAAGCTGAACAATTAGTATGAACAGCACTGTGTAAATGGGTTTCCTTGTTTTCTCTCGCTGTACTCAGTCCAGTCCTTTACAGCAAGCATGTCTCTTGGCTGTTCATAATGTGCTCGTCCTGTCTGTCTTCAGAGGGCACAGGCCGCGCTGCAGGCGGTTAACGCCGTCCAGACGGGGAACATGACCATGGCCAGTGTGGACGCCTCTGCCATGGGGAGTCCCAGCCCAGTCCTGCGCATCATCGTGGAGAATCTCTTCTACCCCGTCACACTGGATGTGTTGCATCAGGTATGGCTCCATCGCGCTCACTGCCTGCTGTCAGCCGCTGGTCCTGCCTGGCTAGAGCATGGGAAAATCATAGGAGAACTCATACTGGAATTTCAAGACACTGGAAGAAGTCTAACACCTTTTAAGCAAGTGTTAATTGTTTTATACATCTGGGGGTTTGTGTGCAAGAGGAGAGATCTAATCCCCTTTATCTCCTCTCCTCTCTGCTGCTGATCAAAAACAAACAATTGCTTTGGAGAAATAAATGAGTATGCTAGCTAACTGGTGAGCTATCACTGGTCCTGGTGCTCTTGATCAGAACTGCTCTAAAAGGAACACGCACCTCAGAAATAGAGGCTGAAATTTCCATATTTCTCGACGGCTTTTTTGTAAATGCGATGCTGTGGTTTGTCAGTTTTACTGTGTCATGAAAGGGTATATAATCTGCGATATCCTGCCTGCTTTTAGCACCAGGGGGAGCCCTTGTTCTGGGGGGGGGGGGGGTCTGAAGCACTGCTCCTCTTGCCTCTGTACGAACAGGAAGCAGTGAAGCAGGCTGGTGCAGTCTTACTACATCTTAATCATTTTCAGATTTTTTCCAAATTTGGGACCGTGTTGAAGATAATCACATTTACCAAAAACAACCAGTTCCAAGCCCTGCTCCAATATTCAGATGGCCTGCTTGCTCAACATGCTAAAATGGTGAGTGGCGCCCTCTACCGTCATCTGTGTATTACTAGAACACTAGTGCGGCGGCTTCCGTATCCACTGGAATTCTCGATTCGGTGAAGATCCATTTTAACTCGTTCTGTGCACCCAGTCTCTCGATGGGCAAAACATATACAACGCCTGCTGCACCCTGCGCATCAATTTCTCGAAACTGACCAGCCTTAACGTGAAATACAACAACGACAAGAGCCGGGATTACACACGGCCCGACCTGCCCTCCGGAGACAGCCAGCCTTCCATCGAGCACCAGGCCATGGCCGCAGCCGCCTTCGGTGAGCCCCGCTCCCAGTGTCTCTGCTCGCAGTGCTCGCAGTGCTCCCAGTGTCTCTGCTCGCAGTGCTCCTCCTGCCATTCCTGACACCGTGCTCCGTCTTACAGGTGCTCCAGGCATAATCTCTGCAAACCCCTATACGGGAGCTCATGGCTTTCCTCCTGCCTTCGCTATCCAGCAGGCGACAGGTCAGGCCGGTGTTCCTCTCACATCAGTGGCTTTGAGAGCTGCCCTTCCCCCGTCCCTGTAAGCCCTGATTTGATCCGTGTCCCCCAGGTCTGTCGGTGCCCGGCGTTCCCAGTGCCCTGGCCTCACTGGCCATCCCCGGGGCCGCGGCGGCAGCAGCCGCAGCTGCTGGTCGCCTCGGCTTCTCCGGTCTCACTGCTGGCCACTGTGTCCTGCTTGTCAGCAACCTCAACCCCGAGGTCAGTGCTAATCCTCCGTTTTCAGTGTGGGATTAGAACCTGCTACATGTTTTTAGCTTGTGTAGGTCAGCATTGATTGGGTCGTAGACTTCATTAGAAGTGGGCTTGGTGTATGTTGAGTAGATTAACAGCTGTAGGTGCACACAGTGGAGTTAGGTATAGGCAGGTATACCCAGGAAGATCCCTGCGATTGGACCCGCCTACCATCGCTGAGCTTTATGTTGAGGTATTAGTGTCTCCTCACCCCCTTCCTCCAGTTGCAGTTCCTCCTTTTTTTAAAACCAAGCTTTTGTGGCATTTTTTCCCCTTAATTTTTTTTCTTTGCTCCCTGTTCTCTTATTGTACCGTTCTTTTTTTCCAATTTCTTGAGGCATGGTTCCACCAAATTTTAAGCTGAGGATTTTAATATGCACTTAGGGCTACATCACGTGACAAGTCACAAAAGTTAATGAAAATTGCATTTGGAGAATTCGAAATGTGCCACTTTTTTTGTAACTCGGTACATTTTGTTTATGCAGTATTTTTCTTTTTAATACCTCCCATTTGAAAAAAGTGGAACAGTCCACTGCAGGTTGACTACACATTAGCATTGCCTTTCCACTGTGGTAATGGATTAAAAAAAAAAAAAAAAAAAGTTAAGCCAAACCAATTGGAGCCACGCCCTCTGATCTGGGACCGTCCTTAAAGACGGACAGACGTTACCTAATCTGTCTTGCCTTTTAGGTGTCATTCATAGCCCCAGCTTGTGTTTTGTCCCAACGATTGATTTTGGTTTTTTAATGTTCTCTTTTTGCATCCAATACACTTGGCACTCCGCACTCGTCTGTCTTGTATACTGGAATCCAAATGCAATTCTTAATCTCCCATTATCATATATGTTCTGCAGTGCTAAAGTAGTGAAGTGAGTCACACTGATCTAATTATAGTACTAACAGTTGTACAAGTACATATTGTCTCAGCATCTGTGTCATCATGTTTAAGTTTATTTTGGTTTCCCCCTTTCCCCTTCCTCAGTAGTGTTCGAGGTTTAAAAACCATTATCATTTAAACCATTTAGAAGCAGAAACTCTACAGGAATGGAACACTACATTTCTTTGTATACTGACCTTGTTTTTTTACCTCCTCCTTGTTTCTCTCCCTCCCCATTCCCCCTCTCCCTCCCTTTTTTGTTTTTGTGTTTTTTTTGTGTACCTTGACCTGGATTCTTTTGCCGACTGACTGCACGCCCATTTATTTGCCCTCCCATGTGCTTTTTCTGTGTACAATTGTCCCAACAACTCTGGAATACTGCGACAACAAACTGTTAAATATACACACTGCCCCTTCCACCTCTCTGGATGCCCATACCCCAAACCCTGAACCTTCTACTCCAAAATATTAACCGTCTTCATGATCCGACCGCCGTTCTTGGCCATTCCCCGTGGAACTGCCTCGCTGTGGATGATATGTTGAACCTGCACTCTCCTGCCTCCGATCTTTTCCTGTCCCTTCCTCCCTCCGCTGCCTCCTTCTGCTGTCTTATAAAGAGAGTTACGCCCCAATGCCTCTTTATTCTTTTCGGTATGTTATCATTAGCATCTTTTTATTACTCGTTCATTTTAAAGCCTTATGAGTGCTGCTTTGGGTTTTTGTGTTGCGTGTTTTTTACAACCAAAATTGGGCAAAAAGCTGCAGCATTTACCAATCTGTCGTCATTTGTAGAAAGTAGCAAGCCCTTTATGGGTTAATTGCTGCTGCCAAATTATACAAAAAAAAACTAATGCATTTTCTCCTATAAGATGCTGTAACTTTTTGCCTCACCATTAATTTGCCATTAAAGTTTATTATACTTTAGTCATACTGTAAATCTGCATGTTTTGCATGCTTATTGTAGGTTTTTAAATACTAGGCAAATCTTAGAATGCATTTACAGTTGAATTTGGCTGAAATCAGATTCTTCTGATTTGGTCTTAATGCCCTTACGTATGGTTGTGCGTAAACTATAATTAGATTCCCTTTCTGTAAGCAAAAAGACCTTTGTGGGAGGGAATATGTTCACGTCTTAAGACGACTGGTGTGCTTCCCCCCCTCCTTTAAGTATTGCAGTGTCTAGTCTGTACGTTAACATGTAATGTTGGCTCCTTAACATTCAGCTATTTAACTTATGGCTGTAGTAGGATGGGTACTTATATCAGCATTGCAAAGGTTTAGGTGCTCAGCAATTTTAATGTGCTGTTTAGTACTTTGATTCAGAGACCTTTTATAGAAAGAGCTGTGCATATACCAGCTAGTACTAGCATATCCTGTGGGGATGTTTTGTGGTTAATTTGGCCATGTTGCATTATCTGAGATGCTGAAATTGTTTGCAGTACAATACTTGCCAGTTTCTAACTGTCCACTCTACTCCCCCCACCCCGATCCAACATTGTCAAGGTGTGTATGGTGATGTCATGAGAGTGAAGATTCTGTTCAACAAGAAGGAGAACGCCCTTGTACAGATGGCAGATGGAACCCAGGCACAACTTGGTAACTATCCCAAGGTTCTCATGTTTATCTGACCTAGACTGTTGATGGACACCTTTCTTTGGTCCCCTGTGTGTGTGGCAATCTAGAGGGAAGTGATGTTCTTGCTTTAACTTCCTTTCTAAGTATCCTGTGGTGGGGGCCTGGGGGCTCTGGAGTTCAACTAAAATGACTTTTTTTTTCGTTTTCTCCAGCTATGAGCCACCTGAATGGACAGAAGCTTCACGGGAAGGCAATCCGTGTCACGCTGTCCAAGCACACGAATGTGCAGCTTCCACGTGAAGGTCAGGAGGACCAAGGGCTCACAAAGGACTTCAGTAACTCACCACTTCACCGCTTCAAGAAGCCAGGCTCCAAAAACTATCAGAATATCTTCCCACCTTCTGCAACCCTGCACCTCTCCAACATCCCGTAAGTTCAGTCAGGTTCTCTTTTGCTTGTGTTCATCCTGACGAGCTTCTTTAGAATTATTTTCTCTCTCCCCCTCCCCCCAGACCTTCAGTGACTGAAGATGACCTCAAGATACTCTTCTCAAGTTCTGGTGCCTTGGTCAAGGCCTTCAAGTTCTTCCAGTAAGATCTTCCACCCCCATGATTCATGCAGACTTGTTTATTTTTCCTTGGTCTGACCCTTTCTCTCTCTCTCTCTCTCTCTCTCTCTCTCACTCTCTCTCTCTCTCGAACCATTTTAGGAAAGATCGCAAAATGGCCCTGATCCAGATGGGATCTGTAGAGGAGGCCATTCAGTCACTAATTGAGTTCCACAATCATGACCTTGGTGAGAATCACCACCTGAGGGTGTCCTTCTCAAAGTCCACCATCTGAAAGCGTGGAAACGGGAGGAATAATCAAGAGGAGCCTGACATGCTGATGGATGAACTGTCACTTTTTTTAGGGTTCACATGTATGACCTTGTGGGATTAAGTCTCTAGAGCCCAGGGGCTCCTCACAAGACCCACTTCCATCATTCCTTTATGATATTTATATGGATCTGTATCGATACAATGCCAATTTGAATCATGGGGCATGGAAGAAAATACATACCAGATTTTATTTGAGCTTTTAAGCATGTTTTAGTTTCCCTTTTATATTGAAAAAGCTCATTTGGTCCCATGTTTGTGCATATTGGTCTGATCAAAGTATAGATCAGTAGGTTGTTTACACCAGCCATCTCCTAGAATCTCCACACTCAACTCAGGTTGCACGTGATGACAAGCTTTTTCCTTTTTTTTTTTTTTTTTTTTTTGGCTGTCGGGGAATCGTACCACTACTTTCAGCATCCTGCCCCCTCCTGATTCTGTGCCTTCATAGGGACTATCTTATGGCATCTTCCCATACCTAAATACGCAGACATTGTAAAATGTTCCGTCTCCCTGTTTCTCTGATCTACACCCATTTTTTTTTGGGTGTAGGTCCCATTTGACAATTTGACACATGGCTGCCCCTTAAATCAATACTGTTTAATTAGAAACGAGAGAGAATTTCGTGTCATGCTGTGTGACTACACTTTTGAAGAGAATGGCAGCCATTTTGAGGTAATGAAATGTAACTTCCCCCCCTTATTTCATCCCTTCTGTACTGGGGTACATCAGTCTTATCCTTTATTGTATTTACTGTATCTTATAGATGTAGGACAAAGTCATTCCATTTAAAATTTATGCAATCAGTTTTGTACAAATCCAATATTGTATCAATTATCATTCCTATACTGTAGCTTGTAAGTTAGGTCAGTGGTTGCATTATTACATTGCCTTTTGTTTAAAGTCTTGTGTTTCTCAAAGGTGTAGTTTAGAAGTGTCAGTTACATTGGATTTTTTTTTCGTCTTCAATGGCCTGTGAATACCCAACCGGTTTATCTGTATCACTTAGTGATACACTACAGCTCAATACCAAATATATCCTTTGCAAATCGCTCTGTCAGCCAGTGGGCATGAACCATTTTCAGCTTGCCTTAAGAGCCCCGAAGCTCAGTCTTAAATTAAAGGCCATGTTATTGGGAATAATGGCCCCCTCATAGACATTCCTAAAGATTACAATAATTCATTTGAAGTTTTGGTTAAAGGGCATTTGCAAATGATGGATTGGAAACTTGCACAGGGCTATAATTTCAACACAAGTTGAAGGCCCCAGCTTCTGTAGCCTTCAGTTTCCAGTGGCTGACTTCCTCCCTTCCCCCCCCAGTTCAGGATGAGGTTTTCTCTTTGTAGTCCTTTTTATATATGGGACAAGTGCCTCATGTTAATGTCTGGTGCACCTATCCAATCCTGGCTAACGCAGAGCATTGCTCTCATATATTCGCTCAATTTTTTTTATTATAGATGCTTATGTATTGTATGTTACAATCTAAATGCAGATGCCAGGTATAGTGAGAAGCCCCCAGACACCAAGTGGTACATACCACAGTGTAAAGCCTTAGTAATCGCATTCGGCTTGAATGCCATGGTCACTGTGACCCTTTCCAGAGTCTTAATTTTCACATTCCTATTTTGTTTTAATATAATTCAGTGGATCAGTTACTTTTTTCCATGTATTTACCCAACAAATTGCAAATGAGCCCCTTAATGCAGTGTTTCCCAAACCAGTCCTCAGGGAATTGGGAGGGAGCAAAAATGTGGACTATCTGTGGGTCCCCGCAGACCGGGTTGGGAAATCCTGCTTTAACGTGTGGGCCTGGTGCACAGCAATAACTAATATATTTCAGAATGACATCCTTTCTTGGACCAAAGTGTTATACCCCATCTTCCCTCTGATTTAATCTGCAGTTTTAATTTTTTTTTCTTTTTGAATTGCCTCTGGTTTACTTTTTCTACATATTGGGTATCGGATCTTTAGTTCAAGGCTTAGTGTTTGTATATACTGCTGTTATACCACTTCAAGTCAACCTATACAACCACTGCCTGGATGTCGGACAGCTGGTTGGTTGTGATGCTGGACTTGGATTGCGTCCGTAATGCTTTGGTTTATCTGAATGGCTAAGAAGACCTTTAAATGGCGTTTCATGTACAGAAAATGCTGAAATGTGGATAAAGACTAGGATTGAGTCTTGGCCATTTTCTCAGTTGACACGTAGACATGACCAGAAATGTTGACATTGCAAACCTTATGCAGATTAGCACACAGCTACACAGCATATTACAGCCTGTTTAAATGTATTATCCTAAGCTGCGAGTCCTCCCCCTTCCTGGTGCCCCTTAATTTTTCGTGAAGGGAAAGAATGGGTTGTAACCAGGAATGGGGGGGTGGCCTTTTTCCTTTGTACCACAGATTGGTTAGCAATACAGGTTTTATATCTATAAAACAAATGTATATTTTGATTACATCTAAGGTTTTTCAGACCACGATGGAGCTGTTAAGAGTTTGTATTACAAGAAGAAAAATTAAAACCATATTTTCTAACAAAATGTGCATTTCTCTGTAACCTCGCCCATCCATCCATTGTTTTGAAATGACTCCTGGATCTTGTGCCTTCAATAAATCTCTCATTTATTCCTGCTTTCACTTTTTGTCCTTTTTCTTCCTTCCATGTTTTGTGCGTAACTGACCTCCTAACATTTTTTGCATTTCTAGTTCCTGCTTCCCCCCTTTTCCATTTTATTCTCACCCTTATCTTGTAGTAAGAATCAAAGCTGATTCTACACTCCGGTGTAGGATCGATGCCACAGGTAGCCAGTGCGCACTTCCCCAGAAATGTAGTTTGCAGCGACCCGAACGAAGCTGTATACCGTTAGGTATATAATCGGCGTAGAGTGCTGGCTGACTACCATTTTTTTTGTTGTGGTTTAAACTACTTTTGACTTAAGAACAATTGTTTCTGCAATGTGACATGATGCCACAGAGGAACCTTGTATCAAGATTTGATTTGCAGTCATAGGGTCCCCATGTGGTCACTGAGCCTGACGGATAGACATGGACTAGGCCTGTAAAACACCAGTCTCTTAAATGGGAGCTTTACGCAGTGAGGGGGAAATCCTAATCTATCTATTCAGGTGATGCTTGATTACAAGTTACACTACTGGAATCAGGGCCATATCTGTGTGTTTTGTATACGCAAGGAATTTAAGTCAGTCATTCTGACAACAGTTTGTGCTACACGGCATTAAAGATATTTAAAACCCCTTCGTACTTATTCGAGTTTAACTGCCCACCATAATGTCAAATTCACGACTAACTACTTGTGGCTCTGAAATGTTTAAAAGCCTCATTAGTTGGTTTTGTCATGTATCGTCGCATCATCAGTTTAATGAAAGACTACAAAACTATTTCGATTACATTTTTAACTTTACAATTAAAACACCTATGTGAATTACGATGCAGGATAAACGGCGCTTCAAAGCTTGTCAAACGTGACCCGAGGTCCGTAATGAGCATGCGCAGAGCGGCTAACTACGGCGAGGAGCCGACATTTGCGCTGATACCTGCATGGCGGGGGAGTCGTCCCTCCATTTTCTGGCAAGTGGACTTACAAGAATGAAGCTCCACCCTGTCTGCAGCCTGTGGAGTTTGCTGCTCACCTACAATGGCACTGGTTGTTAGTGTTACAGCTGGTGTTTTCAACGGGGGCTGCGAAGAAACTTTATGTAAAATTTGAAACAATATCCCGAAATGTATAAAAATCATACTCCAGTAGTGTGTGTTCCTAACTATTTTCATTTGTTGGTCTCTGGTTGAAAACCATACTCTGGCATATAAAATGGGAAAACACCTGGTTCGGATATCGTCGCTTGTTTACACTCACTCCTCCTGCCGTATCAAATTTAATTTACGTGAATGCATAAGCGTTCTCATTTCATGTTGTTTGCACAGTTGGTCTTTATCCAAATGAAGTCGTCTCCACAAAGCTCCCACTCCATACTTGCCCGACTGGTTGGTTCAAGTTATGATTCAAGAAGCGTCTAATATATTTACTTCTGGGGTTGGGATACAGCCATGTTTTTGAGATCCACCTCAGCACAAAGAAGCACCACGACATGGTAAGACAAAGATCATCGAAACGACTAGGACCCACAAGTGCAAAATCTGCAGCGTCCGATACTCGCCACGTTTTACTTCTGATCGTTTCCCCACGGTCACAATTTAGAGTGACGCGCGGTCGCCCACTTTCCGGAAGTAGGAAGTGTCTCGCGCTGTTCTGCCAAACATCCGCTAAGACAAGGTGCCTCGCAGTACCAAAGCTGATTCCTACTCCTCGTTCCACGTCGCTGTCCTGTTCGCCGCCTTTCCTGTAGCCATGTGGCGTACGAAATGCCTGCTTGTCGCGCAGACGGCCTGGACGTTCTGGATCCTGCTCGGCGATGCGGACGGCAGCGATAACGACACCATCTCGACCGTGATCAAAGTTCCGAGGACGGAGAACGGCACGAACACGAACCGGAGGGGCTTCATTCCGGACATCGACAGCTCGATGATACAACGGGCCCTCTACGTGCTTACAGGCATCACGCTTATCGGCCTGCTTTACTTCCTCGTGAGGGCTGTCCGGTGAGTGGAAAACCTTCGCTAAATGTCTGGCATTGGCGTTGGATCTTTTTCTTATACCAAAGAAGGCATGACTAATGGGCGAGGTAGCGCATTAGTGGTACAGCGCCGAAGTTGTGAAGTTGCCATATGTCTTGCCTTATGCTCTGGTTGTTGGTATCTATTTATATAAAATTATGGGTCATAAATACTTGTTTTGGGGGGAGGCGCTAATCCGTAGTAGTTTAGTAACTAATTAATTTCGATTTCCGATATTCAGCTTCGGCTTTTTAACGAACACCGAGTCTGAATGCAAGCAGTGCTAAACTCAGTGTGTCACTGCCTGATTATAAAAGTATTAGACCGAGATATAGCGGGCCCGTGCAGAAGAGGGGGTTGGGGGTGCATGAGCACCTTCCCGTTTTATTCGAACTATTTAATGTTAAGTTCAAAGGTACAGAGTACCGCTCTTTTAACCTTTGAACTCCTGACCCTCAAACAGTCACTTTACAGCCCTGTGGAGTATTTCACGAAGCAGGGTAACTTCACAGATTTAAGGTAGTCTGAGCTACATTTAATTGGACGAAGACATAGTCCATTTAGCCCAACTACCTTAAATCCAACAAGTTATCCGCCTAAGCAAAAAGTCCTGCTTTGTGAAATACCCCCCTGGAGTCCAGTGTGAGTGATGCCAAGCCCGCATATGTATTACATGCTTTGTAAGACAAGATTTCCCCTTGTGATTGGTTTGCATTTTATAGTCTAATATTTTGTAATGCTTCTTACTTAGCAAATGACCATGTAATGGTACTTATTGACATTTAATGTTTTCACCAGTTTTATCGCATGGTTATATCATTGTCATATAATTGAAGGATTTACTAGATTATTTAAGATGTAACAACGGGATCATATGCTCACAAGACCATTGTAGTCGCTGTTAGCTGTCATCTTATTGTGCCCTGTCTTGATTTGTGTGCCAGATTATGGATATTATGTTCTTGCATGCTGTTTCTATCCGTAGTCATAGACTGGTTTTATTTACCAGCTCCCTTCACACAGTTATTGTCCTGTGGCCTGTACTACAAAGCGGGGTTACTGGCTTATCAGGGTAACTTGTTGGATTTAAGGTAGTCTGGGCAAAATGTAAGTGAACGAATATGAAGTCCATTTAAACTGTGGTACCTTAAATCCGACAAGTTACCCCGATAAGCCAGTAACCTCGCTTCGTAGTACAGGCCACTGTTCTGTCAAAAGTGAGGACGAAGTAGCTTGATGCCTGGAGTCTCCCCTTCCCTCCTCCTATAATGTATGTCCCTGTCATCTTAAGGGTGAAGAAAACTTCAACCCGCCGGAAGAAGTATGGGCTTCTTTCGAATTACGATGACAACATGGAGCTGGCACACCTGGAGAGCGATGAAGAGGACATGACAGTTTACGAGGCCAAAGCTCTGAGAAGGTGAGGCTGCCGCGTGAAAAGCTAGCGTTCCATTTAAGGTTCCCAGTGGTACTTAAACACTTAGTCGTAGATTAACCTCCCTGTAGAATGATATGTTCGTTGGATGCTATGGAACCTGTTGGACCTTGCACTATCCCATATTACACACCTTGGCCTGCATGTGGTTGTAACCCCCCCCCCCCCCCCCCCCCCACACACACACACACACACACACACACACACACACACACACCATTTCTCTCTGTACCTCCAAAGACATCTTATCTGCTGCTGAGTCAGAGACCACTTCTAGAACTCAAAACAATGCATGAGAGTCATCTTTGCTGTCATCTTTTGGTTTTATCTGATAGCACCGCTGATGTTCCTTAATCATTCTCCGTCTGCTAAGATGGATATGCGAGACTCAAAGCACATCTGTCTCATCTCCTTTTCAGATGATTTGTGCCGTTAAAAAGTGAAGTTGCTCGGAAGACTGGAAAGCCATGAAAACATTCCCTGGTTTCCTTGTCCAACACACACGCCGGATTTTGAGATTCCCTCCATCTTCCGGCCCATGACTGAAGAAAATCGCTGATATTTTTTCTACAATCGACTTTAACATGCGTGCCACGCCGGCTTGGTGTGGAGGTCCTGGTGACTCTTTGCTGCAGCCTACATGATTCTTCAGGTGCTGCAAGCTGTGGGGGGGCTTCGGAGTTTGTTTCCTGTGCCAAAGCTGCTGCATTGAACGTGTGCCGATTCATCTGAAGCTCTGGAAGAGGGCAGCCCTTGCATTATCTCATGGCCTTAAAATTCTCTGTTTTGACATTTATACTCTTGCTTCCTTTGATTCGTTTTGCCCTTGAAATCATGGAGAGGTGTTTTCTGTATTCTTATCTTCTTTTCTTGATATAAGCAGGCCTGTGTGTAGCTGATGCTGGGGTTGATCCTCCTTTTTTATTTTATTATTATTATTTTTTTTTTAAGCTCTGCTCTGTTTTTCATACTGATGCTCTCCTGAACACTCTGCTTAGGCTGAGAGAGAGAGAGCTCCATATACAGGTATGCTGAGCAGCTGTCTGGGTGTTCAGCCTTCCTGTTTTTCTCAGTAGATCTGAAAGCTGTAACAGAACAAGAAAAAAAAAAGGAATTTCAGAGTTTGAAACGCAAAATGGCTCAGGCTCCCCTAAGCTCCTTGTGGATGATTCCCCTTTTTGAAGTCACACACACACACACACACACACACACTTTTTTGGCCCACTGCCTGATCACTGACTCTCGTTGAAAGCGTTTTGTGCCGGTCCCCACATTGATCTTGTAGTTAAGTTTTGGTTTTCCACTCACTTCATCAGCTTAACCTTTCGGGTTACCTGTTCTAAACAATGTAGCTGGTTATCTGCAGTGATCCTGGGTAGCTGATGAGGGGGAGCTCGGTTGGGGCCCTTAACTATATCACTTTCTGCAAGTCTGCAGCTAGAAGTGAGCAGTAACTTCGGCATAGCCATTTGATTATATTGAGAATGCGCTTCCCTTTCCATGTTGACAAGAGACAACTGGCATTTTCCATTCTCCAAATGCAGGGGGCTGTGACCCTTAAACAGACTCTGGGATCCAGTGACAGTGATATGAATCCCTGTCCTCCACCCTGGTAAACAACCTCAGCAGTGCACACAATCCTGTGGGAAACAGTGGTGTTTGACACTGCCATCCACACTGTTAATTGGATTATTTGTTATTACGGGTGCCTCATCTCGGGGTGGAGGTCCGCCTGTAATTTTAATTAGGTGTGACTGTCCCACGGCACAGGAGGTGACGGCTGAAGAAGCTGCCAGGCGAGGCGTGGCCTCTGGAACCCCATACCATCCCTGAAGGCATCTGCCTGGCTGCTTGCCTGCCCTGGGAGAGCCGCGAGCTCACAGACAGGGCTTTGGCTCACAGCCTCACTGCAAGACGAACGATCAGGATGCAGTGGTGTCTGGCTGCGTCTCTCGGCAGAGTTTTGTAGTACAGTTACGATGTCCATTGACTCCACACATGCCTTTATTTTATGTTTACAAAATGGCACCGAGTGCAAAGATGATGTTTTCGTCGGGGATTGTGGGTCCGGTAGCCGGATCTGATTCAGAGTTGTGGTCTTTGCTTGGGGTCTCACCTTGGGCTGCGGATGTAACAAGGACACGACTTGCGAGTTCCGCTGGACAGCCATTTCTGGGCCTTTCCTCACCCACATTTAGTGTTGCTCTTCATGTTTTTTTAGGAGGATATAAACACTTTCTTCTCTGCCTTCCTGGGCTCGGTTACAATTTAATTTAAATGGTATTTGAGTGAATTGCTGTATCTCATGTGCCAATATACAATTGTCAGTATAGCATAAATGAATGGTGTAAAATCATCTATTTTGTATTTTGCTTGACAGAAGTTAAGTATCTGATGTAAAATTATGCCAAATGTTTGTGTGATTGTTTGATTTGGACACGGAATAGGACTATTCCAGATGCACCTTTTAACCATGATGTCACATTCCGTCAGATCATTTGTGGATTAAAAAAATCGTATCATGTGTTAACTGTTTGCACAATGGGGCCAAATGTATTTTGCTTTGATGAAGAATGTCTGGATTTCTTTGGAAAGTGCTATGTTTTTGGACTCTCAGGGGCTGTGCCTCTCACCTTGAACACCTTTGGGTGACACTGTCTTGTGCTTAATGCATCTTGCTCTTTTCCCCTTTTCTAATAAAATGTAAGCCGTGTTTGTTTTGGCTCCGTCTTCGGTTCTTACCTCATCGTTTCAGTCGAAATCGTCCGTGGCAGTCATGTTTACTTGGTGTGTGATGTTATGACCTAAACTGGCCACCAGATGGAGACAAAACCCCTTTTTTCTAAACGATATTTTAAAGGATTTCTCGCAAGTGGGTCTGGTCTACTCCAACTGTGTATTGTCTTTAACGTATTTAGCATTTTATTTAAAACACACAACACAAACTTTTCAGTTTAGTTCTGTTAATTTTTTTTCAGAATAGAATTAATTTAAACATGGTATGAGAGGCAATAAAGATACCAGTGACAGACAACGTAACGTTTGGAATTTTGTGAATCAATGGTGAGTTAATACAGCTCTGCACACCGATCTCCCCAAAGCGCAGCCAGTCCCACGTTCACACTGGCAGCTGCGTGCTTCTTCAATTTGCAGAGTAATATCTTCACGGAAATGTTCCAGGGAGCAGTGTGGCCTTTTTTCGCTTTCATCATTTCATTTGCATTCGATAAACAGCACCAACGCTGCTTCGCTGTCCTATAAAAAATAAAATAAAATGTGCAGGAGATGTGTTGAGTGAGTGCTATCGAGTGGCTCAGCTGGATCTGGCGCAAGCGGTCTCCAAGAAATCCACTCGAAATATGATGAATAAACTACAGAAATCTCCCATTCAGAAAGGCCCTGGTTTATTCGCACTTGGACGTCTGAGACACGACTGGATGCTGTGCTGTGCTTTTATGCCACCTGGCAACCAGATAATGGTAGAATTTGAGGTCAAAGTTATAAAATAATAAACGTAATTGTGCAATTTTGTTGCTTTCCAATGTATTTAAGCCCTCCATAATTTTCATATTTTTCTGTTTAAAAATGTAAAGTTGTAGAAGTTTGAATTATGGTGCATTATAGCCCTGTTCCACATGCAAAGCAAAAATCAGTGTGTAAATAAGACAATAAGAAGGAACAGACAAATGAGCATATCAACACTCTCACTGTGGCAAGTCTGTTTAATTAATTTTGTTATTTTAAGTAGCTGAGAATATTGAAAGGTCTGTGTGGCTCTTTCTGTGGTGCTGCGCTGCTTTGGTCCGGTAATGAATATGAAGTCGACCCCCAGGCAAGGAGCCCGGGGAGTTTTAAAAGCTAATGAGGGATAAAAGTCACCAAGGAGCAAAAATCAGGAAAAGGGCACAAAAGATCACTGTTCTGGGATGCTTAATCAGGGAGGTGTGGATGGTATGTGCTGGTGTTTGGGCAGCCCCCATGCCAGGCAGTCACCTAGTGCTGCCGCATACGGGGGGGGCTAGACGGGGTTGAGAGGCCAACAGCGGCGAGAGATGGAGAGATTCGCAAATAAAAGCAGGTGGCGCCGTGGGTGAAGGGGCGACACGACGGTACCTGTCACCGAAAATCCCCGAGCTCATTTTAACGAAACCTCAGCCGGGGTGCCCCGCGGTGACCTGTCAGGTGTCGCCGTGGAGCGAGGGCGGCCTGTGACTTCTGGGTGGCGTCATTAAGCGTCACCATTGGCTCAGAACCGATGCAGCACGTTGGCAAGTCAGCGGCGGCCCTGAGGTCGGTAGTGGGGGTGGCGTGATGGTCTCTCACTGCCGGTGATGCCAGGATGAAAAGGATGCATTTATACTGAGGAGAGCCACCGTCAGAACCTTCTAGAGCTTAGGAGACCTCCGGCCGATTGAGGAACCCCTCGGAACCCGGCGAAATTTCACAGGAGAGAGATGAAACGGGTAAACGGGGCTGGAGCAATCCGAGAGGGCGTAGGAATGGCTGCCAAAAAGGGCTGGCAGGACAGAAGTGACTGAACATTATGGCTCAGAGAGCCAGACGAACTCTTTAATTTTAAAGTTGTGAAAAGGAAAATGAACAATGTGAATCATGTCCATGAGAAGCTCGGCGCATGGCGCATGGCGCATGCTGCCGCCGTTTGCACAGCTGCAGCCTATGATGTATTTTGCTATGATGCAACGTCCGGTTCCACCGTCCGGGGCATCGATCTCATGCATGACGGGGGCACTTGGGTGACCCCGCCATACTGGGCTGTGTTTAACTTGACAACGTTATGGCACTAAGACACTGGAAGCAGGATAATACCTCGATTCAGCTGGAGGTCAAACCCGGCGACCGCGTGGCCCCCTGGAGCTGGACCGCTGAAGCGGAACCGGAACCGGAGCAGCCCATTTTTCTGTGCGCATCTTTTCTTCTTCACCTCTTCCTATTCACCTCCGCACTTCCCGTCCTCCATTCACTTTCAAATTCAGAGGAACAGCCTGCACCCCCCCAGACACATCTGGGAGACATAATAAATTGGCCCATTTTTTCCTTCCGGGACACAAAAGCGGCCGAGAGAAGGTACCGGGTTTGAGGACGTTGGGAGAGGAGCGGAGCGGGCGGAGCGGCCCTGGAGAGTGACAAGCGGGGTGGGGCGGGACACCCCCCCCCCAGTTTCAGAGCCCTTGTACTCTGGGAAGCTTATATTTCTTTTTACTTGCAAGTGCATCAGAACGTCCAATAAAATTAATGCTGCACTGTCAGCAGCTGAACCCTTTGCAATTATGTTCGGGGGGTAATTTTAAAACCAGCAACAAAACCTGTTTTTTTTTTCTTTTTTTTGCTCCGAAATATTTAGGAATTCATTTTCTCTTTGAGCTTAATTTAATCAATTAGCTGTCACCTGCATAGTCCTTATCAAGGGAAATTAAATCTGGCAAAATATAATTAAATAAAGGCGCGTTCCCATGGCTGCGGAGGCCTGACGGATGATTCTTCCGAGCGGCTCAGCGTTCTCAATTCTGTCGCCGGCGTCCAGCGCATTTAATGGGATTCTAGGATGCGCAGCGCATGCGAATGAGCCGACGGACGAAATCCAGCAGGTTCCGAGTGTCTGAGAGGAGGGCGAGGTGCCCTCGCGTGGTGGGCAGATCGAGGCGGCCCGCATGAGGCCGCACCTGTCGTGTGAATGCGCGTGTGGGTCACGCCGGGCGCCGTCCCGGAGAGGGAGGCTAACTGCGGCCGACGAGGTCAGCTGTCAGCCAAAGCTCACGCCTTACATTCACCTTTCAGACGTGTGACGGCGGGATTCAGATGCAAAACGGGGAAGAGAGAAACGGGACAAAAGGGAAGTGAAGCAAATTCCGAAATCAATCCCGGTGAGTTAGCCCAGAGGATTTTCGCGGTTAAGGAGAAAAAAAAATACCCTTCTTCGGAAAGCTCATACCCAGCACACCTTATCAACACCCCCCCCCCCCCCAAAGGCTTGGGACTGCAGGCCCTGCGCTGTGACGAGCGAGCGAAACAAAACGGGATTGTGGGAACGCGCCGGCATGCCAACGCGCTCTCACACGCTAGTCAAGCAGTGAGCGTTCCACTTGAGTCATTTTTGGACAGATTTTTTGCATAATCCCCCCTGCCCATGTCCTCTTACCTCCCCCCCCTCTTTTGCTCTGCCCGCCCCCATTGCAGGCCCGCCTGTCAATCCTTGATGGCTCCCCAAATTCCCAAAAAAGGCTGACGGACAGTTCAGAGGAGAAGAGGAACACAGACACACTCAATGGTCCCTTTAAGGAAGGTGATTAAAGATTACCCCATTCTGTAGTTCTGACTGCCGTTTTTGTCCCCATTGAACAAAAGATGGAGCTGGTGTTTGTGAACATACATTTTCTTCGGTGTGAGGGACGGTGGTGTGCTTGGTCGTGAGGCATTATTCCAGTGACCTCTCTCACACATATTTTGTGAAGAATTTCCCTTGGCCAAAGGAGCTGCTGTAAGTTTGACCTCGCTGAATGAAAGTAAAACTTATTGTCCATTTCTTACGAGAACCTTTCACCCTACCCCGGCCTGCATGAAACGGCCTCGGAATAATTCATACCAGAGCGCTCCTCGGACCTCCATATGGTTACTGCATGTGGGAATCTTCTAGAGAACGTCTGGTATAGAGATATCGGACAAAGATTGGGGACGTGCTTTTATGAAACAGAAGGGGTGTCTGCGAATGTAAAATTGCTGTAACTGCTTGTGATAGATTACTGCTTGTTTGAAAGCGATAATTGAGAGAGTATAAAAGTATAATTAACCTAAAAGGTACCCAGCATTCCAGTGGAAATGTATAAATTAAGGCACAGGTTTTGAAGGAAGAATTTTGCTTGTTCTGACTGGTACTGACTCGTCTGTGCTTAATTTATGATCTCTGCCACCCTGGAAGTAGAGTAATGTCTCATGCTTTGTCTTCCAAAGTGGCTGAAAGGGGAAAGATTGTAAATGCGGCATCTGGGAGATTAAATGCATTTGTCGTCTTCCAGCGTTTCGTGGGGCGGGGAATGAGGGGGCACTGCTGGCTGGCTCTTAACGTGCCCTGGTGTATCTGATGCCTCGTGTTAAATACTTTATGCGGAGACTGACTATCTTTAGATTAGATTTAATCTTTGTTGTATCTGTTCAACATTCAAGATGGTTTGAAATAGATGGGCCTGTTTCGCCACGTCACTCTATTTCATTTTCTTCTCTTTTTCCAGGTGGCCATCTGGGACAGAATGAAAAACAGCGAGAATATGTTGGTTCTTCGAAGGATTCTACTGGTGGGATGAGAGAAAGGAAAACAATCTATTTTTCATTTAATGTAATGAGGTGTATATTGCCTATTGAAAGAATAATGAATTTAAAATGTATTTCTTTTCAGAATAAATCAGTGTGTTCCCACACATTTGTTTTCCTTTTTTTTTTTCTTTGTGTTCTATCATTTTATAATCAGTGTGTCAGGTGCACGGAACATAATAACGTATAATTTCCTATTAGGCTCATGAAAAAGCCATTTACAGACCTGGGCGGAAAGCTAAACCCAAGACCTGTGCTGTTTTTTTTTTTTTTTAATAATTTCAAAAGGCTAAGCAGGTATAAATAGGCCATTCAGCCCCATTCACTCTTCGCCTGATTCTATTGTTTAGAGAAGACTTTCAATCTAAGCTTGGAAATCTGACTTTACTTTTGTGCCCCTGGAGGACCGGCCTGGCAGAGCGATGCTCAAAAAAAAGTGACTTGAAAGGCCTGGGAGGCGGCAAATGATCGAGGCGGAATTCACAGCATGGCGCGGCCAGCGGCGAGGCCCAAGACGTATCGCGGGTGCATATCGAGATCCATTTTAAATACGCACCTAGTCGGGTCGCCGGTAATCTCCTACGGTTTCCATGTTTTATTTTAGCGACTCTCGCTCAGCAACAACTGTAATTTCTGGTCCGACAGATAACAGAATGTCAACCACCGTGTGATTGAAGGTGTTTAAAAGCACCTCGGGGAAGGGGGCCGGGGGGGTGCATTTAGAGCATGGGGAATGTGCCAGAAATACTAACTCCACAGCTCAGCAGCTGAACGCCATGTCGTACAGGTAGGTACAAGACCCTGAGCGCTAATAAGACTGCTTCAAATAGTTTCCCAGTGGAAGATCTTCAGCTCGCGCGAGTCGGCGCCAGCCACACTCAGACTAATCCATTATGCTACATTTGCGGCAATTAAGAAAGAAAAGTCACTCGCTAATTATTGCAGGGACTTCTTTGTGGCCGAGACAGGATTGCCGCTGCTGCTGTTATGCGAATTTCTGGGGTGTGTTAACATAGCTATCAGGTACAGGCCAGACAGTGTCCCCGTAGCCGACTCTGGCCCCGCGTGACCCACGGGGTGTAAAGAAAACGAACGAACGAACAAAAGAAAGAGCGACTAGGGAATCGTGTTAGCTAGCGACCTCGGCGATAAGTGAGCACTGCAGAAAAATTCAAGCTGATACTATCCTGGGAAACACTCGAACGGGGTTGTAATTTTGCGGGGAAAAAAGTAAAGCACAGCTTAAAAAGCTCACTTCAAATGATACGATTTGGAAATGTGTGCGTATTTACTAATCAGACATCATCCTCATGGCCGTGTGCCGCCCAGCTACAGGCCAGGAGGTGATGGAAGGATTGATGCTTTCTGCTGACTGCGGCGTACAAAGAGGCACGTTCCATCTGAAGGCCTTGTTTGTTTTGTTATTCTTTATATGATATATTGTTATTTTTGCTGTACGGCCAATGGATTTAACAAAGAGGGAGCATAATTATTAGCAGAATAAGTGATGCCCCTCTCAGCCTTCTGCTCCATGACTGTTAGCTCTAAGTATTTATTTGGGTGTTTATTAAATGCTGTTTTATCGAGGTTAGCTTAGGTTTAGCTTAGCTGCTGCTTCCATGGTTACTGCAGAGCTTCGTCTTCTAGAGCAGGACGCGTGATAAGGAACCTCCACAGAATTTACTTTGTGCTTTTGATGTTCAGGTACATTAATTCAAGTATTTATGCAAATTGCATTCTGACCCAATGTAACATAATTTGCAATCTAATTTACATCCCATCGAAATAGCTGAAGTATGTTACGGTGTGTGAGAAAGGAGGAAGCCTGGCCATGAGTCTTTGGGCGGGGGTGTCCATAACCCCCCCCCAGCATGACATAGGTCCCTCCCCCCTGGGATGTCAGACAGACAGCGGGCAGGTGAGAGGATGCTGCATATGACTCACTGGGTCCCTGTAAGATGTGTGTATTATCCACCCATTTTGATTGGTGGTGGTGGGGGTTAACATTCGCCCTATCCAAATCCTCATAATAAATTCACTCATTTAATTCAGTTCTATTATATATGTAATTATTTCATAATTTTATAATGCTCCTAATAATTAATGATGATATCAGTTTTCAGTCCAGAACATTCCTAGGAGATATTTTGTTGAACACGACCACTATATGACTTATTACAATGACAAAGACACATTTTCATTCTGCCAAAATTTTTCCATCGGCCCTCGTAGTATATCATGCATAGTATGTATGTATGATGTAAGTCTTAAGATTCTTATCCAACATTTCACCTTTCCTTTTGTTTACTGAGTACTAAAGTTACCTAACATACCTGCAAAGACATTGGTGGAAATCGCAGCGGCATATCGTTCAACGTTTAATAAACTGATATGAAATAAATTATTTATTTAATAACCAACTAAACAGCAACTGATGTGAAAACTACGCAACGGACACTGAACAGAGCGTTTCTAGCTATTTCTCAGAATCTGTACGTCCTCCTGCCTGCAGACAAGGAGCCGCCGGCGTGTTCGGGATTTGGGGCGGGCGGGCGGCACCGTCGCCGATTCGGGCCGGCAGGCCGACCCGTCACTCCCAGCTTGGGTCGTCTTCGGTGGAGATGTAGCTCGTTTCCAGACGCACGGGACCAGCAGCGCGGCCATTTATACCCCAGGAAAAAGAACAAGGGACGTGGTTAAAAAAACCTGGCAGAGCCTGGGTCCCTTTTAAGGGCGGGATGTAATTACTTGTCGCTGAGGCCAGAGCTGCATCAGGACTGCAATTACCCCCCCCAGCCCGGCAGCCGGCCCAGGTTACTGCCCCAGCCCCTGTCAGCCCCCCAGCCTCATTCCCCATTCAAGCCACACAGGCCCGGGCGGCAGTCCGACATGACCAGAGAGCGCCCGTTCATGCGTGCATTTACTCTTATCGTCCCTCTCTATGGCGGAACAGGGAGGCTTCCTAATCCACACACTCCCCTCTTATCCAGACGACACCCGCTCCCTGATGCTCCTCTGCCTTCCCCTCCTTCTTTCCGGGAGAGAACAGGGTCGCTTCCCATTCGGTACCCCGGCCCCCAGCCGAGCTGCCGTCCCCACCCCGCTCCCCGCTGTGCCCGCTAATGGGCTATCGTCTGTCCTTTCGGATGGCGCCGCGGGAGTCCGCCTGCCCCGGACGCAGGCTCGCAGGCGCTGGTTTCTCTCCACCTTCCCGTCACCCGATTTTTCTCCTCACGAGCCAGGAATTGGTGTCTGAATCCGGCGTTAACCTGGCCGCCACATATGTGGACCGGACGTGTGCGGCGACTCAGGATGTGTGTTCCTTCTTTTAAATAATTCAGAGCCTTAAAGGGAAAAAACCACAACAAGCACATATCTGTTCATTTAGTTTCCATATAAGTCTGTGTAATTCATCTTAAATTAATGTAGAATCAAAATCGTTTCTGGACTGAATAAAAGAAAAAATCCTAAAAGACAGAAGTGAAAAGCTTAAAACCACCAGCGCATATTTACTGCATCCAGAAGCACATTCATGTGGCCCCCGCATCAAGGCACCTCTGTCCAGCCAACATCACCCCAGGCAACGTTTCCCTAATGTTTCCATTAAAACTGCCCCCCCCCCCCCAGAGCGACCATCAAGTTCTTTTATAGACCTGCAGAGGGAGGTACGCATGTAAGGAGGTCACATCATTTTCTGCTCAGGGGCTAGCAGTGAGTGGGCGCATGTCAGTGGCGACTGCTGACGCGGGGCGTGCATGCGTGCAGCTCAGCTTTCGTTAGAAATCCCCTCTCTAATTGATTACCCATATTGCCACGGTGCTTATGATAACAGGCCACCCCACTGACTCACCATATGGTGGCCTTTTCAGCAGAGTGTCATTACCATGGGCCTCACCCTGCTGTCGCCTGTCAAGCAAAAAAAAATAAAAGGAGAATTATAAGGCGGGCGCGTGCTTTCACCGTCTCTGGATTCATTATCAGGCACTTTTCCGTCGTTTAACACGAAGTTCACTGTCATTGATATCACAGCAAATATTTAGACGAAGGTGAATTCTTGCTTGCAATATTCGAGTCATTTCTTTTCTATATAATAATAAAAACACACACACTACCAGTCAAAAGTTTGTGCGCATCACGGGTTTTCCCATTTATTTCATAAAGTGCTGATTCTTTATTCTTAAGCATTGGAAAGTCGAGTGAACAACTATAAATGAAAATATAAGTCAAATAAAATAAGTTTCCTTAATAACATGGAAAGAGTATATACTGTAACATTGCATGTCTGACATCCTATTAACTGGTTGTGTGGTGATGGCAGATTCTTGGCCGTCCTTTACCTTTAAATGCACTAGTTACCTGTTTCACTCCACGAAACAGAGCAGTATTTAATGTCCCCTGTAGAAAAGAATGCCTCGAATTTTCTCTGCCGTTATAACTGCCAGAGGAGGTTACTTTGATGAATCAAAGATATGAGATTTTCCTGCTAATAAGGGTACTCAAACGGTGAATGTACAGTACTGTAAATATATTTGCTAGCAAAGAATATTGAGTGCATTTTTAGTGAATGTTAAGCGAGTGACATGCAAATGCAGAAAACCTCAGTGTGTGCAAAGACTTTTGACTGGTTGTGTAGTGACTGGTTGTGTAGTGACTGGTAGTGTAGTGACTGGTAGTGTAGTCCAGACACTTTCTCACCACACCGTTTAGAATCTCTCTAATATTAATCCAGCCCTGACTCCGTGAAAGTATTATCTTAATGTAAAGGATCATGACGCATGAAATTATTCAGTAGATTTTTTCCCTTTCCTTCACATTTAGTCCTGGCCTGGGCATCTGGCCAGTGCCTGCTGGCTATGAATTAGAATGTAAGTGTGTTTCGCATTATCACATGGGCTGCGCCTAATGATTTTTTAATTAAATTTTTATAAAAACAACTTTGCAGAGGTCGACTTGCAATTAGGGACCCTTGGTTGTTAACAGGCTGTTCATACAGCAATTACTGTCCTGCCCCTCCACCCACCAATAATATTTTATTGACTTAATGGTTTAGTTCTCAAATACATTTTTTAGTTTAGCATTATTTTAAACTGAGTGGTTTTGTACTGCGTTGTGCAAAGTGGTTGGTCGGTGTGACCGTGGGCCCGCTTTACCCATTGGTCATTTTGTGTTGCCATAACAACAGTGGCCTGGTGCCTAAACAGTTTAGTCAAATAGCAGGCCTGATAGGGGCTGCTAGAGGCGGGACGCATTCATCTGCTGCCTAAGTTGCCCATTGACAGATGCCTTTCACAAGCCATTGAGATCTCCAGGCCTCATGCTTCTTCTATTCATTCGTCTTCCTTTCCGGTTTTCCCCCAGAAAGCTGTCAGGAGGGAAACGGCCCAGAGTGTCTTTTTGTGCGTCCATTTCTCCCGACACGCCTTAGTGAGATTGGATCTTCAGAATCGGCCATGCTGAACGCACCGGCGCACCGCGGCCTCCTGGGGGGGGGGGGGGGGGGGGCAAGACACCGGTCAGTCCAGTGTTAGAGGTGTCTTTGGCCACAAGGTTTCCTGCTGCAGCAGCGAAGACCCAACAGCGAAGACCCTAATTATTTATTTCCCGGGTGCCTCCATCCTGATAGAAACATTTGCAGGCCTAAAAGTTGAGTGTGAAACCTTTTGGTGGGTGTGTTTTGGAGTGCATCTCCCGTTCCCTGTGCCATGAACATTTCTGCACGGCAGGCCTGTGATTCTCAGTCAGACAGGTTATTAGTTAACACAGATAATCAGGTCAACAAGCAGAATCTGGCAGCAGTCCTGCTGTATTTCTCAGGATCCTTCCCAATTCTCCGGGTGTCGATCTCCTTTAATAGCTCCCCACGACCTGCCCAGTCTTATTCGAAAGATGGACAAATAGTCCTTTAGTCATGCAGCCTGCCTTCTTCCACATTTACATTACAGCATCCATGGCTTAATTAGCAGGGAAGCAACCAAGTTTAATTAATGTATAAGCACATTTGAGGATTGCATTGTAATTGTCTTCATTGCTTAAATCAGAATGAAGTCACAGAAGAACGAATGAATGCTTAACTTAACTTATTCAACCAAGAAGGGTTATGGAATTTCCTCATATGGGTGACAATAACCTAGTTTAGCTGGGAAAAGAGTTCTTCGGACGTGCTGCAGGAAATGGGTAGCAGTGGGGTCATGAAGATTGAGAAGAAGCATGGAGGTGATTGGCTCGCATCCTGCCATATTGCCTAAGTGTGGGATCCAGACGGGGGGGGGGGGGGGGGGGGGGGGGGTGGGGGTGGGTGAGGGTTGTTTTAGATAAAAGCATAAGCCACACAAGAAAATGTAAGTTTATGTTAGATTTTGCTTCAGAGCAATAATCAGGCCGAGGCGGCGTGTTCTCACGCACATCAGAGCCGGCCACTGCTCAAGCAGGTATTGAACACGGATGGATGGATGGACGTTCTCACGCTTTGAGGCACTGCAGTTCACGACACGCGTTGATGTATTGGCTGCGCGTGTTACTATTGGAATCTGTTTGTTTTAGCTGTAACGTCTTAAATGACTGGGCCTTCTCACACACCTTAGCAGTAACTAAACTAGAGATTGCCAATGTTTTGTAAAGTGATCCGTTCCTGAAGTTCCTCCAGTTGGCCTGGCTGCTCCTAAGCTGTAGGAGACTAAGAGGATATGCGAGATGTAACCAAGGAAACATTACTTTCCTGTAGTCTGGAAAGTACAAAATTTCCATCATAGGCAGGCCAAAGAGAAGGTCCCGCTCTCCATAAACATAATCACACACGGGGATCAAGTCGGAGTCTTGCTGCCAGACTGCAAATCTTGGATCCTGTCCTTGAACTTAGAAGCTGCCAGGCCCTGGACTTATGAGCTGTAAACGAGATCCTGTAAGTTAATTTCTCTTTCCATTTCTTAACCCCCTGCTCCCCTTGAGTCATGCTAGCTCTGTTGGAACGGCCGCCCCTTGGTTAGGTATCACTGCCGCAACAAGGACCGACATGGGACATCCCAAATGCCGCTTCACTTAACCTTTGTTAACTTCTGACCGCAGGAGCGGATGCAGCTGAGTGTCGCCGCCATGGAGCTGGTGTGGGAATGCCCTGGGCTTCTCCGGTGACTGCCGCCATCATACAGAGCCAAAGGAGTAACAGGAGAGAATGTAGTGCTGGCATATGATTTCGGTCATTAATTCTTGGATCAAAGCTAAAAAGCCAAGACCATTACGGGCACATAAACAATGGGAACATGCTGAGGTCGTGTAATCAGTAAGAGAAGCAGAACTGTGGGCACGCCAAGTCGTTCCGGTCATGTGATCCCATCCTCAGCCACACCCCAGCCCTGAAGTCACAGCTGTCACCAAGTGGCAGTTACTAGGCTGTCTAAGAGAAACTCTGTGCAGAACGACTAAAGAGGTTTGGAAGTAGAGCCGGCTGCAGGCACTGGTGCCTGATCGAGTCCGAATGGCAGCACTGCTGATCGAAATAACATCCCATCTGTGTTACCTGACCGACTTCCTAGGCTGGTGATCGACGCCACGTCGAGCTTGTAACATCTCTGCTCACCCACTTTCCTTGACTGTAAACCCCGTTTCTTGTAAAATTAGTCACTCTCCACAGCTATGAAGACAAAATTCAGCATTTCATATATAACAACCATGGGAAAGTACAGAAGGGCAAATAAAAGCCTTGAAGTTGGAATCATCTGGTGCAGTGATTTTAGCAGGGCAAGGGTCCATGTTGGCTGTGTGGACAAGGTGAGGTAATTCTTGGTGGGGAAAGGCTTTCTTACTGCACCCCCACACCCGTCACCCTCCCCCTGGATGATGCTAACCACACCCAGGATGTCCTCCACCTCACAAATCGGGGTGCTTTGTGGAATGATCACATCAACATAAAGACTGTCAACGCGATTATTATAAATTGTTGTCTGGGGTCGGTGAAGAGTCAGTGGGAAGGTGGAAGTGAAGAGAAACATTTTGATGTGTGCGTTTGTAAGCAACAAAAAGATGAGCATCCATGCATGGGTTGACATACGAATGAGGGGGAAAGAAGGCGGAAGAGGGTGAAGCGATAATGTTAATGGCGAAGCCGTTCCTGACAGATACTTCAAGTACTACACCAAGCTCGCAGTTTGGATTCCTTTGACAGCTCAGTGCATTTCCTTAAAAGTATATTATGCAAAGATATGGTTCAACGCCTTCCATTGCAAGAGCTTTCTTCTGATGGTCAGATTCCACCCCCAGCACCTGCCAGCTCTTCCTGTCCTGCTGTTTATTCACACGTACCCCCCCTGCCAGCGTGGCACTGATAGATAATTGCGTTGGCATGTGAAACGTAAATAATGGCCAATTTCCCCCCTCTTTTGCCGTGTGCTAACTGTTTCCTGCTGCTCCCGCTTACGTTCCCATTTTACCTGTTAATTGGACACATCTTCTGCTTTCGATTACTGTAATTGGGCTGCACTCATGTGCCTCACAGTGAGCAAAAAGGACGGTACATTTGCACGTCCTATCAGCATCTGACTAAAGTAATGGAGGACACAAAACACTCTCTTTTTATCAAAAATTACTCGTCCTCTACTGGAAGATTTCAAGGCTTTTAATCTGTTTAAAATGAATACCTGGGCCTTTGCGTCATAGTAACGTACAACCTGAGATGACTGGTAGATAGCAAAGTGCATCCTCATGACATCACGGAACGTCGGCTGCATGTCACAGACTTACATTGATGTGTCGACTATACTGATAACGTAAATGTCAAATCCTTGATTCTGTGACCCGGTTTGCCGTCCTCGGGCCTTATTTGGGCAGAGATGGAGGCCCTCCCTTCGCCACGGGGGCTTCATGTTAATGCACTTTGCGTCGGTTCCTCACGCCTGGAAAGTGCAGCACGTTCTCCCGGGCGGCCGGGAGCCCAGTTAGCATCTGAAGCGAACTGGCGATGACGGTGGCGGTGGCGTCCTGGCAGGCCGACAGCTGACGAGCAGATCAGCGGCTGTCAGACACCTCCGCCGGCCCGGCTCGGCATGCCTCGCCATCAATTTCCCTCAAGGTAACGACATCAGTGTCGAGAAACCGTGGCAGACGCTACGGGAGACTCCCACCCGCTCTCGCAGTCAGGAGCGGGGGCGAGGGGTAATGTGAAAGCTTGATAGATGTTATTGATTCCCGACAAGAGAGTTTTCCATGTTAAAAAAGAAACGATCAAAACAGAAGCATATAAACCAACAGGCGAAGGGGAGCGTACACACAGATCTCTCACGCCATCTGCCCTACGCCGCGTGCCTGGGGGCAGGCGGAAGCTTCTGGTTTATTTCTGCAGACACTGAATCCATCGTCCACCACAGTGAAGTATATTACCCAGGTCAACAGCAGCTGAACAGCAGCTCCTTAGAGCAAACGTTCCGGTATCTCTTATAAAGGATCAATACACGTTTGGATAGATGGCTGTCCCAATCACACGTATGAATTAATGATAAGGTGTTAAAAATATTTCTTTAAAGAACAATTGTGTCATATTTGAAATAATGACATAAGTAATTTTTTATATTATGCATCATTGACATTATTCTGTGTTTTTATTTAACAGCATTTTAAGTCAAACAGCATGTTTTGATCAAACTGATAAATTTGTATTCACTAAAATGTGGCTGCATTTTCCAATGACAGATCATTTTTAAATGTAGCAGGAAGACGGTTGCTTTTCTTTAAGCAGCAAAGAAGTAAAATTACTACAGCCAATTAAGAAAACACGCTACTTAATATGACACTCTTTTGCAAGTTCAGACTAGGGTGATGAAACCCTAGAACACCTCTGGAGGTTTAGAAGAGGTGGATCAGTTAGGTGGAGATAAAGCTCGCCATAATTCACTGTCAGAAGGTCATTATATTCCTCATTAAACCGGATCAGCTCTGTATTCCTGTGCCTGTATGCGTGCAAAGTGGTCTTCTTACAGCCTGGAGCGAGTATCGACTCTCAAATGGAGAGCAGAAGTTACTAAGTTACCTTTGTCGTACTCCTGACCCGGGAACGCGTGTCTATGGTCACTCATATGAACACCCTCTTTTCTGCATGCCAGCGAGTGTCTGTTTCTGATCACATCGTCTGTGGTCATGTTCCATCTGGTAGCAATTGTACACTGTTTTAATTCCCCCCGCCGTGCCAAAGCGGCCCTACCACCCATACACCGAGGCCCAAATCTGATGATGTCATCTCTGCTTCCCCCCTGCCTCCGTCTTCATGTCTGTAAGAAAACTCCTTCGCTTTATATTTTGTAACTGAAAAGCTGCCTGCGCCTTTGCGTGAAAAACGCATCCTCTCTGAAAGTGGCCCATTTCCCCCGCTGTCCTTTGTCATTTTCAAATGAGAGCAGCATATTTATTTTGTCTTTTGTGTGGGTGCATTTGATCAGCGTCATTATGGAGCTGTGAAACGCTATCGCTACGCTGAGCTTAAGGGAACGGAACATCAGAGTCGTTAACTCTTTACATCGCCATTAAAGTGGAATTTAACACCCAAAATAAGTATCGCTGTTCTGCTCTGTGGAGCTAGCGTGAATTTTCTAAGCTTTAAACTCGACGGTGGCATAACTGAAAATCCCACGTGCACAGTGGTGATATAGGTCGCTGTTTAATATATATATTAAGCTACCCCCCCCACCACCGCCATGATTTCTCATCAGCTCTCTGTTACAACTCTGTTCTGCTGACTCAACAGGCCTTTCTCTTTTCTGCCAGTTTTTGTGTTCTAGATGAACTTGGCAGGCCTGTGATGTGCACGCAAGGAAAATTCATTATATTACCATTCGCACCATATTTGCACTGCGTGATTAAAAGATGAGTCCCGTATTACATCTACATGAAACAGCTGTAAAAAAAGCCAACTGGAACATGAGCTGTAAGCTATCCCACCTGTGGAAATATTCCTGAAATATAGATATGCGTGCGCCTCTACGTTAGCCGAGTATGCCAATTCCTCCATCCCCTGGGATTTATTCTCTAGCGTTGTAAAGAATGCATTTGTTGACTCGCGGCCCAAAAAAAAAAAAAAGTTCTGGAATATCATATATAACAAGAAAAAAAAAAGGTTTTCAATTTACCTCACGGCCATCCGGACTTTGAAAACTGACCTGTCAAGGTGCAGCCGCCAAAAGACACTCGAGGGGAGGTTTACAGCTTCCAAGTGTAAAAATATTTATTACGGCCATTGAAAATAGGATCTGAAGAATGCAGAGTGGAAACAATGAAACTCCATATGAACTAGGGAAGCAATGGTGAACAAATGGAAACATCATGACCAGGCAGCACTGTGTCTATAAAGAAATGCTATAGCTGCACCTGGAACCCAGATATGCATTGCTGCCTCCAAAAATCAAACATGTGCTTTATTTTCCCGTCCTCCTTCCCTGTCTCTTTTGCAGCCATGTATCATCTGAAAAAAAAAAAAGACTTCGGCATATGGGTCCATTTTTCTGCTTCTTCTCCTCCGCGGTCGCTGTCCTCCTCTTGTCGACAGCAGCGTTCAACACATTTTCTAATGATTGTATCAGATTAGTGCCTTGGAAGCCCTCCAGGAAAGCAGATCCTGGGCGGATAAGTGCAGCCTGGCTCTGCTTGTGCCTCTAACGCTGACAAATGTAGGCATTAAAAGGCCAAATGGGACAAAGGATCGAACTTCCCGAGCTATCAGAGAGGGCCTGTGAATGTATTAATAGGTGTCTCTGCCTTTGTTTTGGAGGTTGGTGCCGTGAGTGCGGTTGGCGTTTTACATGCATGTGCACGCATGCATGCACCCTTTCCCCATGTAAGCTTATGCCTTTAACCTTTAATGTTAGCTTGAATAACTTGAAGAATGGCTCGAAAGAACGATTAAACAGGTTAGGAGGACAATTAACCCAATTATCTTATCTGGGCTCAGCTGGAGTCCTGTAAGAGAGTAGTGTGATCTGTTCGATAAACCTGTTTTCAGCAAATTGTGCATATGGGTTCGTTAACGGAGATACTTTATCATGACAAATGACTGGGAGCAGAACAAACAACGGTTAGTCATGCACGACACTGGCAGGAATCTGGATCCTATGGCAGGTGGGCGATGCGGCGGAGCGTCTGGTCTCCGCTCTCTCCGGTGATCAGACATGCAGACAGCACAACCTGTTCCGAGGCAGGGTGATTCACATCAGCCCGTGTCTCCCTTGCGTGTACAAACTCCCCTGTTCCCCCTCGCTCGGCGTTTTACTTCTCCTTGATTAAAAACGAGGATCCAAAGGTCATCCGGGCCGCAGTATCGAAAGTCAGAGGACGCCAGGGCCAGCGCACTGTGGCCGGAACAGCTAATGGGCTGTCCTGTGGGTGAACAGAGGAGCAGTGCCAGTCCCCTCCTGTTGGAGAAATGATGCAAGGCTATTGTTGGCGCGACGCTGGTCGATGAAGGCCTGGGTATTCGAGGACCCGGCACAACGGGCAAAGGCAGTGCACTGAGATGCACCGATGCCCCGATAATAAATTACATGCCGGCGTAATGTTCTGAGGCCACAGAAGTGCCGTGTGCACCTTGACGCAGATGGGTTTACTGCACGTAGCCGTGGTTAGCCGCAAAGAGGCCATTTGCGGAAAGCTGAAGACGACCAGTGGAAGTTCATGGCTCCGCTGATGGGGCTTATAAGTTTTTCCTTTACAAGGAGCCCTGAGAATCACAGACGTCACTTCCGAGCGCGTGCGGGAAGAAAGCCATCGCTTTACTTTAATGAGCCTTTGTTTGTGAGAACCATGCCCATCCATTTCGTTTATTGGCCGCTGGGCCCCGAGCACCAAGTTTTCTTGTCAATTTCCTGTTGTTCAACATTACTGCACTTGCTTATTAAGCCTTATTTTATGGTTGTCGCTTCGTGATTTGGGTTGAGGGCACTGCGGGTTTGTTGGCCCTTGCTGGTAAGAGGACCCACGTGACTGGCCAATCACAACGGCTCAGGGAAAAACCCTTGTGTGTAGTCTCTATAGTGCGAGCCGCTCACTGAGAAATGGCCACCGATGGGGCGGGAGAAGGGAACCTCCCACCGAAACAGACAATCAGCAGAAGGAATGCAAGTGACGGAAGAGGAAATCAGAAAGCATAACCCGATTAAAGAGGGCAGGTCGTAGCAATCGGGTAAAACACGAGCCAATTAGAGCACCCCTGGTGCTGCAAATTTTCATTACACTCACCATGAATGCCCAAAAAACAGATCCTCTTCGTTAAAGCTTTCACGACCCTCCCCCATTGTTCCACAGAAAATGCCTTCGGAATCGGAGAAAGAGGGCTGCAAACAAACGACGTGGGACGATGCAGGCGAAATGCCTTCAAAACAAGGTGCCTTTTATCCTCCTGGTCATTAACCGACAACAATACATTCACAGGGAGGTGAAGAATCAGACAGACGTAGCTTAAGTTCGACGTCTTCCCATCGTTAACTGAGCCGGCAATGATATTCATTACTTATGGTTGCCTCCGGCACTCGTCCCCCCCAATGGCCACAGAGAGCAGCCCTGCAACTCAGAGCTGCTTAATCTAATGGTGTAACAATTGTGCTGGAGCCCCAACTCATATGAGCAGGACTAATGCAATCTGTGAGAGCCCCTGGAATCAGGGCGTAATTAGATTGGCCTGTTCTCGATGCACACCACACTGACTCATTCCCTGGAATTGAACTCTGCTGGAATGGGCCAAATTAACCCATCCGCTGCTGCAATGGAGTCTACAAGATTTGAGGAAAACTTTTGCAGGCTTCCATGAACGTTCAACGTGGGCCGGTCTGAGCTTGTCCCCATGGGTTATTACCCTACGTGACAATATCTAGGATTCCAGATATGAGGAGCTCGGGGCAAAGTGACCCGAATAAATGAAGGAAGGTCGTGTCCTGTCTGCTAACTGTACACATTAGCACAAGACTCTGAGGATTGAAGGGGTAGTCAACCCCATTAAATAATTGGTATGTTCTCAATACATCTTTGAACGGCCAAGATTCCTTAATTGTGCTAAACAAAGGCTAATCGTGTGGAATTGATTAGCACGGCTCGCGCTTTGTGACCCAGGATTCCCCGCTTGCTGTTTCCCTAAAGCGTCCTAATTGGCTTTCAGGCTGCAAACTTAATCCACGGGGCTGTTAACCGCACAGCGCACAGGGATGATACGCGTCTGAAGACGTGCATGTGTTTTAAAAGCGGCCACTCCACATGTGAGGATGTTTCCATCTATATTCTATAGTCGCTTATCCAGAACAAGGTCAAGGTGAGCCTGGAACCGGTCCCAGGAAGCAACGGGAACAAGGCAGGAGACGCCCTGGACAAGATGCCAGGCCATCACAGGGTACACACTCACACGCTAAGGGCAATTAGAGACACCAGCTCACCTAATGGCAGTTTAAAAACACCACTTCATCAAATCTTCTTGGTTGCTAGAGAAAGCCCATGTAATACAGGGAAAACATGAAAACCCTGTGGGCAGAGAGCAAGGTTTAGATGCAACCCCCCAGCCGTGTGATAAGATTTATTCACTAGGACTGTGTACATTTTGTAGATACTGGCATGGTGCTATGAAACAGAGTCCACTTTAGTTTGGGTTTTATTTGCAGAATCGCTTTTAATCTGCAGCTTAGTGCCAACAATGCATGTGAAACTTGCAGTCACACGACCCCAGCAGTCGTGCGCGTAGCGCAGTATAATCCTTATGTGCTGTGTGGTATTTTTACTGCCTGGCATGGCTTCTCCCAGAGCCTCTCCTTGTTCACGGGCAGCAGAGGCAAACGGCGCCTTGCCTCGGGTACCTCTTCAGTGCCCTTACACCAATCAGGTCAGCCAGTTTATTTAATTCCTTCGACAGAAGCAGCAGTAGGTAGCTGATTTTGTTTACGTTGCCCAGTAACCGGAAGAAAAACAGGAATAACTAAGCAGTTATGGAATTATCCATGGCAAATCTTCGAGGAATCTCATTTCTGATTGACATGTGCTGATTCTCTCTTTCAGGTTTATATCAGGGTGTGGCTGTCTGCACAGCACACTGTAAGGTGTAATATCCCTGCCCCAAGCCCCCCTCCCCTTATAGCACGCGGACGCTCCTCTCTCCCATTTCACACCTTCTGCCCCGTCGTGAGCTGTCACACGGCATGACCGTACAATGACAAACTTCATCTTAGCTTTCATTAAAAAGGTACCGGTGATCCCTCCAGGATCGTTTTACGCTCTGCAGCCGACGGCGTGCGCTAGATATCATTCTGAGAAGAAGTACCAGATGTGGCCCCCCGTCTCTCAGCTGCACACGTGTATCCCCTGAGCTGTTTATATTTTTACCTGAATATTGCTGTGAAAGTGACCTATTAAGCTGACAGATTTTTTTCTTTCAAATGTCATATGTTGCTTGAAGAAAGAATGGTTAAATGTGTACAGTATATAATACATTCAATGTCCTAAAAATGTGCAGACCAGATAAATAATCCAATATGTGTATGAATACAGCTAAAAAGCTCAAAAGATTATTAACAATAAATAATGCGGTCAGTGAAACCAGAAACACACTGTAGATGTCTCAGCATCCCTCGATTACCAAAACAGGCAACGATGCCCTCTGCTGGTCAGATGTAGTGCCATAGCTAGATGTTTGGTTCTCGAAATGCAGCATTTAGTTTGCTTTGGAGCTCAGAAACCAGCATGTGAGCCGGCAAAAATTCTTTTGCGACAGCTGAAAAAAGTCAATTTTCCAGTGCCGGCACTACCTGTCCTCTTCAGCAGGTGGCAATGTAAGAATTAACGTGTTTATCGTTATCTGGTTTACTGGGGCCGTGTATAAAGCAGGACCCCTGGGCAGAATAGAACGGGGGCCTCGCTGAAAATAATTTAGAAAACCACTGTCCCCTCTGCTCATGTAACACCAGAACTGATGTAATTAGTCTCGTAAACCTTCAGGGCACGGGAAACAGTGGGGAGAAATATGACCTTCAACGCAGATGCCTGCCCTCCACTTGTGTGGATGGTGCCCTGCACAGGGATTTGCTGCACTGGTGGACACCCACCCCCCATTGGTGCACCCCCACCCCCCATCTTAATGGACCACTCACTTTTTATTGGTTCATTTATCTGTATGTTTGCAAGACGGGACATGGCTCTCCAAGCTGAGCCCTTTCATTCGTTAACCCAAAACTAGGCCTGACACTAATGTGTGGTTCCACCCTGCCTTTCGAGACAAAGTTTCTCTGGAACCTTTTTTTTTTTTCGGGGGGACGGGGGGGAGATACATTTGAAAACACATTGTACCCGTGAAATTTACAGAATGCAGCTTATTGCATTCATTAATAATTTAGCAGAAAGTCTAGCACAAAAAATGTGCATATGATAAACAACAAACAAACAAACAAATAACAGCCACAAAAAAAACTGGTAGGATGTCAAGGTTAAATGGAAAAGCCTTTATTGTAAAAACAGTACCCTACCGGATAACTGCGACACAAAAGAAGAGAGCAAAAGATGCCTTCTCAATGTGCCATTTGGTTCATCGACCCAGGCCAGGGAGTATAAACCACCAAATAAGCTAGAACCCCACAGTTCAGGAAAAACCACAGGAGGACACCAAAGGACACTGAAACGAATGTTTGCACAAGGCCGGGTACAAACCGAAGACACTCTCCTTCAGATGTTGACAGAGTGGCACTTTCTGCTGATCAGACACGTTTCCTCGATTGGCTCAGTCCTTTAGTGAGACTCTTTGACTGAGAGTAACGATTGCGGAGGCCTCGGCCGCATCACAGTAGGCCGGCCTCCCGCCCGACGGCACATACATTTATGCATGAAAACCTTCTGAAACTTTAATAAGTTTGCACCATTAATCTAGTTGCCATTTTGTAAAGCGAGGATTAAAGTTTCATTTGTATTTTTCTTAAGCATCTCTCCGATCTCCATCTTCCTCCTCAACTCCTGACCACCCTTGGACAGTTAAATATTAATCGATGCTGAATCACGCGCTGTGGAATGTTCCGTCTCCTTTCTCCTAAGGACAGCCGGGACCGCTCTCAGATTCCGACCACGAGGGACCAGAGAAAAGGGGAAGGGAAGGAGAAATTACAAGGTAAAGAGTGGACAGGCAGATCCAGAATCTGCAGCTGACCTCGGGCATGTGAGATACAGCATTTTAGTGTGTGCCACCACCTGGAATCTTCAAATTCTGCACTGTAAGAACAAAGTTACTGCCTCATGAATATGTCTGAAAGCAACAGTTTTTCCCCCCCTGCTGTAACCCCTAAATACACTCAGGTGGCATCCTGTGGCCTGTACTTCGAAGCAGGGTATCGGGGTAACTTGTCGGATTTAAGGTAGTCTGGGAAAAATGTAAGTGAACGAATATGAAGTCCATTTAAACTGTGGTACCTTAAATCCGACAAGTTACCCCGATAAGCTAGTAACCCCGCTTCACAGTACAGGCCACTGGTATGGCTCCATGTAAGGATGACAAAGTAAATCGTGGCGTAAAAGAAACTTTTTTTTCTGGCGCTCCTCAGTTACAATTTCAGAATAATCCGCAGTCATAAATCATCGTGGTATATAAATCAAATACTCACCGCGGTCTCGGATTCAAATTGCCAATCTAGGGGGGGAAAAAAAGAAAAAACTGAATCATCCGAGATTGAAAAAGCCCAGTAAGTAGGCAAGGTCTCGGCGCGGCGCCCCGCCCTTCCCGGAGCCCACGCTGTGAATGGAGGCTGAGCAGCCAGGGGGAGTGAGACGTGCGGCGAAAGACGGGCAGGACGCGAGAGAAAACCATCGTGCGATCACCCCCCCACCCCCACCTCACCCCATCCCACCCTCCCTTCATGTCAACGCAACTGGGCTGCGCAGCACACGCCGGCAAGGGGGGAGAAAACCTTTAGGCATGGAGCGGAACTGGCCGTCTCTCGGCAGAAAACGCAGGAGCGACAGCAACTTTGCGACTGACGCGCTGTCTTCACGCAGCCACTTCGGGCGTTTGTTGTGTCCTTAGGAGGAGGACGGGGAACGGCGGCGCAAGAAAAACTAAAACATCTCATACTTTACGAGAAAGCAGGAGTGGAGCGAAAGGTATGAGCACAGGACAGTATAAGAAATAATACAACACTGCTCTGTCTATATCGCTTGGGGTAATGAGAAAACCGGACAATTCTTGCAAGCCAGTCGTTTTAACTGGCTTCGGTGTTGCTGTGCTGCAGAAATGATGAAAGGTTGCTTCTCACTTCTCCAGAAGAGGATTTTCCAAAACCAGGAGACGTCTGAATGAAATAAACATTTTCAATCGCCAGCCTAATTCGCTTTCCAAGCGTGGTCATCAGATCGGCGCCGCATGTGGGAAAAGTATGGGATGCATCGCTGTTTGCAGCCTGAGGACGGACGAGTCAATGGGAGGATGGTGTCTGCTCGTTAAGGCTGAAGTTTAAGTAAGTTTATGGGAGGAAAATGGGTTCAGAAGATAAAGCGACGCATCTGCTCGTTGATTGAGTCTGAAGAAGGACATGACTAGAGTACGTTTCGTGAATCAAATCTGGGGAATGGATTTTTTTGGATATAGAAACAGTCCGACTAACCAGTGCATAAGAGCAGCCAAATAGAGACCTTTATTACCTTCGGTCTGAACACGGAATTTATGTTTACTTACGTGGGACTTTACTGGCATGCAAAGACTAATCTACCTTTAAACCTTTTTGCGCAATTCTGTAAAAACTTTTGATATATGTTTTCATTGCCGGTGATACGAATGAGGAATCTGTAAACGGTACATTTACAACTGAGGATTTGAATCGTTTTCTTAGATGTGGGAAAAACTAGGATTCCAAATGTATGTACTGGAATTTAGACCACGAAAGCCTTATTATCATCTAAAAAGCAAACGCATTTAAACTGGTGAAAACTGCATTAAATCGACTGGGGGGGAAAAGAAGCTCGAAAAGGCACCCGATCGGTGTTGGCCCTATGGACAAGAACATTTCAGCTTACCAAATGGAGTTGTCACTTTTTGCTGTTGCCCTCATATCTTGGGTCTCGGTGTGGGCGGACGATAGCAAGGTGATTTCCGACAGATATGCAGTCTACTGGAACAGCTCAAATCCCAGGTAAGGATGGGAAAGGGCCATCGTTCACTACACGACCCCACACATCAGCAGCGTTCATTTAAGCTGATAAGATATGCCCTGGAAATGTATCCCCTCAAAATAATTTTCGCCAGCATTTAAAGCTATTGCATCTATTGGCTTGTTTTCCATATTTCCGGACAGGTTTTAATTGCAGTCTGCAGTCTAGGGTATTGCTATGGTTTTATCGATCGCAAGTGATGCAGCTACTTAAAGTTTGCGCAGCTGAGCGATGTGGAGACTTAGGGCGGGAGCGTTAGACTGCGGTTTCACAAGTTTTCTTGAAGGTGTCTTTACAGACTTTAGGTTATATCAACAACTTTTGCAAAGGCCACCGCTTGTTTACCAGCTGTGCCTTTCCTGATAATTTTTCCCGCCACTGTATTCTCACGTCTTTGAGTGCATATATGTGCACTCAATGATTTTTTTATGAATATGGTTTATTTATTTACTTATGACACTTTTTATACAAATATTAAGTGTTTTGATTCTATGCGCCGGGAGTTATTCCGCAGTACTCTATGAGTTAAATGTTACATAATAAAGTATCATGATAAAAATATGTACAAAAAAGTAACCTAACCTTCGGTTTTGGGTTGTTTCTATTCTGCGCCATGGGCTGCTGTCGAATATGAGGTATAGATTGCGTCTGTTTCATCTGCTCCTCAATTTTCAGTCAAATTTATCCTGTGATGTAAGAATATCCTGTAAAAAGATTTGAAGATTTTATCTGCAATTTATCTGGGGGGAACCTTATTGTCGCATAAATCAAAACTATTTCTGTCTAATTTATGATTCTTATCAAATCTGTCTATTTCAATTATAGATTAACTAGTTATTCTTCTTTAGATCTGGGGTCTCACACTGAGGCTGGTTGAAGGATTTACATATGCTGGTTTTCCTTCCAACGAAATTCTTGGGCCCAGTTCGTCCAATTTGCAATCAAGCAAGTATTGTATTCACATAGTTCTGCATTCCAGAACAATGGCAATTAAAGGCAGCCTTTATTAAGTACTGGGCGTGAAGAGAGAGCCAGGTGAACTTTATTTTTTTTCCCTCATACAATAATCCAAAATGTCAGACAGACTTTGGTTATTGAGAAATGGAAAATGAAGATCTGGAGCAAGGCTGCACAGATATGGCACAGAATGCTGTTAGTTTGGGTCCAGTTATTTAAATGAAGAGGAGGCCAGCATTGTGCTTTGCAATAATCTACAGCACCTTAGCAGAGCAGGTAGAGAAAAGAGCAGTCTGCTGTCTCTTTGTTAAAAATGAGTTCTGTAGATAGAGGACCTAGAAAAACTCACTGTATGGTCAGAGGGGTGACTTGTTCTGGCAGGGTAAATGTGAACATGGTTTATATGGATCTGTGAATATTTGCAATTGCATCAGTCAAGCCGTGTCACACGCTGCACTCTGATCATAGAAAGTTGCCACATTAAACAGTTTAGGGATACCTGCTCTCACAAATCGTAGTCTAAATTGCACTCTTTTCAAATACCCTGGTATTTATGTAGCACAATCACTTTTCTTTCGCATCTTTAACCACTATTCACTTTTTGTGGCCCATACGCCATGCTGTCGTCACCTTACTGTTAAGGTTATGCTGCATTTGCTGGTCTTCATGTTTTAGCTGGGAATGATTTAAGCGCTGGGATGAGAGATTCCCTGGATCCTGAGAATTCTGTTTCATTAGAAACCTGTGGATTAACACATACCTCAGGGAGGCAAAAAGTGAGATTTGCATTGATGTGGCATAGTTTTCCAGAAGCCCGGTATTAACGCGCCGGATGGTGAGACTTCTGAACGACCTTGTTCACAGTTTCGCCATGGACAAAGTTAATTTCCGCGTTTGGTGCATTCGCAACCCTCATGCCTTGAATTTTAATATATTTTCTGCGTTGTTGACGCATTGTACACATTTCGGTCTTGCCGATAACCTTGTGGGGGGCCTGTTGGTTTCCCCCTCACTCATTTCATCTGGTTAATCTGGAAATTTCCCATTATTGCCTGCCTGTTTTTTATTTGCCAAATGTATTATTTCAGCATCGATGAATAATGGCGCGCCTTTACGGATGCATCCGAAATGTTCATTTTCTCTGCGAAAAGTCCAAAAAGAATTGAGCACGTCAGTAAAACAATTATAGTGAATAGGTTTAAAGTTGTAAATTATAAATATTCATAAATGTATTTGGCGGCTCGTGTCTTTTTTCCGGCACTCTTTTTTAAGGCTTTGTTACTGGGAGCGCTCCACTGATAACGAGACGTGTTCACTTGAACGGCGGAGAACTTAGGGTGCTGGAGACCCAGCTGCAGGAAGCATCAACTCCACAAAAGAGCTGCTACTGTACAGGGAATGAAAATGGCTTATAAAGTGCCAAAATGAGGCCTCCTTGTTACATCTGCACAGACAAAAACAACATGATGAGGAAGGTTATTTTAATCTGCCTTATATTGCCTCTGATCCGCTAAGGGCCAGGTGCATCTTTTGACGGCTTTCGATTTTTAACCTCACGAACTGGGTGTCGGGTTCCTCCTGCACTCCCATCGCACTAGACGTGAAACGACAGTGTTCGTCAGCTTGTTTATGCGGGTTCGAGTGAGTTCTGCCGCAGTTTTTTGCAAGGCTGTAAATGTCACGACTTATTACGCTTTAAACTTGAATTTGAAATATAATCTGAATATTTGAGGTAATAAAATATGATGGCGGACTGCATTTCAACATTCTGCGAGTATCTGCAAGCAGTATGCAAATGTAAAAGTCCTCAGTGGTACATTTTAACGTAGTTATCTTTGACTATTTTTTGTTTACGAGGTTTTTAAGGCTAATAAACTGAATATTTGTACCAGTAATATTTGACAGTTTCCATTCAATTGTGATTTTTTTCAAAAATCCTGTACCCCACCTCAGCAGTTTATTTAGCTTGAGATTTAAATATAATAATAAACTATTTGCCTTAGAAAAAAATCCAGCATTACACTTCTGGTATTGTTTTCTAAGTTTTTTTTCTCAAAAGTTAACAGCTTTGCAGTTTTCTGTGTAAAATGTTTTGTTGACAGACCATCCACCCAACATAAAATAAGTGTATATGCTCACAATTTCAGACAGTAGATGTATTATGGTCAGTAAATCCATAACAAAAGTAAAGACTGAAATTAAGGTCCACTGACCACACAGAATAAGCATCTATTACATGTTTGGAGAAATTAAATTATTAGCAACAACTGTCACACTTGGCTTCTATGTTGATAATTTATTGTACTTATATATATATATATATGTATGTAGCTTTCACATCACATTTGCTGATCTTGATGACCATTGGTTGATAACCGTAGGATGAATGTGCATGTAAAATGTAAAGACATCAATTATTTTTGTTTTCCCAGACACTTATCTGTATTTTCAGTCTTGTTGGCCAAATATTCAGTGATTTTAATAATGTTGGCAAATGCTGACTTCCTGTGTTTTACGAAATGTTAAGTTCTTCTTGTGCTGTAGCATTCCTTGACCTAATAGGGTCATTTATAAGCAAGCAGTCTACTAGGCTCATGTCACTGGCTGGCAGATGAATTGGTCAGCAGTATTAGCTATTATTTTTTACGCTATGGACCCTTCCCCCTTCGAATAAAATATATTAAAAAGTTGGTTTCAAGTCTATGCTGTAGACCATTAGTGAAAACATCAGGATTGTATTGATTACTCTCCGGTGAGTCTTGTTACTTGTGTGGCAACTTAAGAGAAAACCACAGGGAAACAGCGTTAATCAGTGGCTGGAATTACACTGCACTAGGTATACTTCTGTGGCACTTCATTTCTTGCTTACCCTTGTTCATTGTACTCCTTTATGCACCGTAAAGCCTTTCACGCCTTTTCCGTTTTACGATACGCTTCACGAACTTTATTTTACGGAGGTTTCTGGATATGAGCCTCAAAAAAAAGTGCAGAGAAGAGAAAGGTCAACCGAGACTGTCCTTTGTCATATCTTTGAAAGGCTTTTATGTTTGTATTTACAGTGTGTTTTGTGTACTTGCATAATGTAGATGTTCTTATCAAGTGTGACAGGGACCAGCAAGGACATTCTTAAAGCTTTGTTTGACTTCGAGTTCTGAAATTTTGACCTTGAAGATCCATTTCAAAATGGCAACTGCGTACTTATTTTGAGCTCCTCTAGATGGCGTAGGCTTGTTTTTTGGCTTGGGGAATGGTCTCGCCGCCATTTTCTGATTATTGTAAAGGCGGCGGTAGTTTATTCGAGAATAGCAAATTAACACAAATAAACAAGATGGAAGCAGAAATGTTTCCGTCATAGACATTTAGCTAGCTCTTTAACTTTAATAAAAAATTCTTCTCTGCGATTAAGCAGTGATTTATAAAAGAATCGTTTTTTTTACAAACGATTCACACTGTTTAAACCCGGAATGTGATGCACTTAACGAAATAAATAGGAGCTGGTAATATTTCGCTTCAAAAATGTCTTTTTGATTAACAATGTAGTAGAATATAGGGAAATAGAAAAGTAAGAGGTCTTGGAGTCATTCTTGTCATTTTAAAATGCCCAGTATAACCGTAAGAATTTGAAGAATATGTATTTTATAATTGTAATTCTCGAAAACATCACGTTGAAATTTACGTTGCATTAAACTACGTTCAGTTAGCAATGATTCATAAATCTGCATTTGAGAATCCTGCACTTTCACAATACTGTATTTTTTTAATACTTTTCTTCAGTTATGATTCAAAAATGGCTTGCATGTTTGAATCAATGGGAATGTTGTGCTCTTAAAGTTATTAAAATATTTTGCGTAATAAAAATCGCATTTATGGGGAGGCACTTTCTCCCTGGCTATCTCTCTGTCCTGCTGGAATTTTGAATGCACTTGATAACAAAGCTCTGCATGAACAAATATGGTTACTGCTCTAGTGGTGCATTGAACACGGGCCGTATGACTGTGTCGCATGGACTTCCCAACAGCAAGTCAGCTTTTAGTTTATCTACCCAGGCGCTTGATGCTAATTAATTTTTCAAATTTGATTGGACAGCACTTTGGGGGTCACTTGGCCTATGTGTCTACCAATCAACCTTCTCTATATGCGACCCTGTAATTAATCGGCAGTATCACAAGAATGGCTTCCAGTACGATTTTGGGCCTGCTTGTAAAAAAAAATTATCTAGCTTGGAATAGCATGAAGTAATAACATTATGATAATTATTATAATTGTTGCATTCTCCATGTACCCAGTGAGGTACCTTTTTTGGTGGGGAACGTTAAAAACAAAAGTATTATCATCTCATTAGCCAAAAAAAAGGGAGAGAAAAATATGGGAGAATGTAAAATCCCTGTAGAGATGTAAATATTACAGCCTAGTTAATTTGATTTTTCCAAATCTTGCTGGTTGACTTTTAGCTGTATTGGTTTTTTAGTGGTTATACAGGGTGAAAGTTACAGTACATTACAAAAATGATCATCTTTTATGGTGCAAAATGTAAATGTATTTTAACAAGCCTGACCTGTGTATTCATTTATCTGAAATAAATAAATCAACAAGGGTCTTTTCCTAGCTGGGGAAAATCTCATTGACAAAATAAACACCACTCTTTCGCAGTTATTTTTTCCTTGTCCATTGTAGCCTCTATACATTTTCCATACATGAAGTATGTTGTGGGGTCAACTGGCCTATTTAATTATATAACTATAAATAAGAAACGCATAACATTCCTATAAAGAACTGCCTTTCTTTCTATAGATGTGGCTTTGTGTCACTGCCAAGTCAGCTTAATGTCTTCTGGTCACTGGTGGTTCAGGTATTTTATACACTGCAAGGCACTGGAAGGAGATAAACCAGTGAAGAACAGACATAAGGAAGTATAACTATATCTACAAATATAACTGTTAGCTACTCAGTATTGAGTGTAGCCCCCCCCCCCCCCCCCCCCGAAAAATTATAAAAAGCATTAGAAGGAAGAATTCTGGAGAAAACAAATGCATTGCTGCTGTTGTAAATTTTTTAGTTTGCCATATGAAGAAACTGAATGGAGTATTTTAAAAATTAAATTTGTTTCTTTTTGGGACAAAGGTATGCTAGCTCATTCAAGATTAAAGCAGTGCATAATGTCTACAGAAACAGTTGCTATCAAAGGGAAATTCTCTCATCAGTAATCTAGGTTCAAAGCTTCATTAAATAAAATGACCTGAGGTGAGCATGGGTAACTTCGCATATGGGGACAGAGTGTTTCCACACCAGTGTTAAGCAAGGTTTTGTCAATGCAAGGCATAACAAGGCTTAATTAATAAGACTATTATCTGCCCTGTGTGTATTTTTTTTACCTGGCTGGACATGCTGTATGCTGAGAATATTTTTTGTGGACGTTTTCAGCAATAACACAGTCATTTAAAGTTTAGCAAAGATGTTTTTTTATTGGATCACTCATTTTGTTTTATGCTTTTCAGATGGATAGGTAATTGTGTTGTAAATAAAGTATATTTGCTGAACATCTCAAGGGCACAGTTTTTGCTGGTAAGGATTGGGAAGCAATATGTACTCTTAGAAATTTCACCTTGTCACAGAAAATGCCTGCAGGTATCAACATATCAAGGCTAATCCTGCTTGATTCTAAAAAGGCCTTTGTGTTCTTTCTGAAATTAGGTAAATTGTAATGCTGAACATTTTTAATCATTTATTGTGCAAATAGTTTACCTCTTATGGTGTACAACAGAATTATTTTTTGTTTATTGTTTGGGTATTTTGAATTATTATTCTTGAGAGCAAAACACATCAATTGTTTTATGGTCGTTAGTAAAAGATACCATTCTTCTGTTTAAGGCCTTTGAACGTGAACACGATATTGCAGTGCTAACATGTAATGTAATTACAATACCAATAACATTACATACTATTCTATATCTGCATTTGAATTATAATTCAAGATTTCAGTGCTACATTAGAAAATGCTAGTGCTTTTTTAAGTAATGGCATAACATCACAACACTGCCTTGTTTAATAAGACTGCATAAAACTAATTTTTATCTAGTTTTCCTTTTTGATTACTGTTTATTTTGTTGGCAGTCAAGGTCAGTATGCAGTGTGCTTCATGGATGTGCACGGCAGTGACTTTTCATAAACTTTTCTTTGCTTACTTTCATCTGTTTATTTCACTATGTTGAGAACGACAGACTGTTTAATTAGCATATTGTACATTGCATGCAACAGCCAGTATAGCTGTTTAGTCATTTAAATATTGAATATTCAGATATCGATGACATAATGAGTAATGGCTTGTGTTCTATTTCTGTTATTGATTTTAGTTTGAACAGTGGTGTGAATATACAGACATTTATTTTGAGACATCCTATTCAAGGCTACTATCATTTATCAACCTTACATCGGCATATCATATTCGAATTTTTATATGTAACCTTCAGTATTTTTTGTGGGTTTTGAATTTATAAAGGGAGAAATATGGATAGCAGTCTCCAAACAAACGGCATTATAGCTTAGTTCTAACTTTTGTTTATAAAATTGCGTTCGGAAATTGTCTTTGACCAGATGTTTCTGAAGCTCTGCTGAATATGGCCAGCCTACACAGTTGACATGGTCCTAGTCGTTCTATGATTCGGTCGCAAATGTACCTGAGCACGTTGAAATCTGTTGGACATTATGTGTGCTCTCTGAGTTCTGGACCTGGTCAGTGTTGAATAACACTGCACATAGACTCACTTTCATTTTTAAATGAGGAGACTGCAGTCTTCCGCTTCAACATTCCCTCTCATCTTTCTCTCCAGATGTTGGGCTGAATGTTACCATACATTACAGAGCCACAGCTGACAAGACTACAGTTGAAGCCCTTATTTGGAACAACCCTCAATGGCGTTAAGAAAATGTCCCTCAAATAGAGGAATGCGTGTTTACTTCTTTTTTTATCTGCACACCTCTTTACATTTTAAAATCCCATACGACCAATAATATAACATTATGGATTATGTTATGAACTTTATCAAGTTATGCAATATGCGTTTATCTTATAGCACTGTTAAACATTAGTTTAACCTGTGTAAGGCCATAAACCGTTAAACATCTTAATGGCTTGTTATTTCTAAAAGCAGGCATTTCATAAATACTCCTATGTCTGTCGGTGTGGTAGCATATAAAAGTATTGGTGGTGTTTCTGTGATTAGATTCTGGAAATACTTGTTTTTTTTTTATTGATGAGTACGCATGGTACATTAGTTTGTCCTATTCATTACTGCTTCCCTACATTCTTATTTGGCTTTTAGGGATATAAAAACATTAATCGAATTACGCTAATGGAGTTCAAACTTGCTCCTTTGAGTAGACAGACGTGTTTTAGTACAATCTGAGTTTTGGCTGAAGATCATTATTTGTTTCTTTTTACAGTGACTTATTACCGAGGTCCTGAATTAATTCTGGAATTTTTATTATCATTATTATTTATTATTATTACAATAGGTTTACCTGCTGGATAACAAATTGAAAAAAAATGCTAGAACAGGTCCATGGTTCGTTACATTTATGAACTAAATCATTTTAATAGACTTATAAATAAATGGTAGGTAAGCATATTAAAATGTTGTGTGCTCACGTATTATCCAACAACCAGTGCATATTGCTACCATGAACTGTACCCTGTAAAATGGTCCTTATGAGGGATATAAAGGAAAAACAAAGATATACTGAATGACTCAAGAAGAATGTGCTCAGTCATACACTTAATTTACATTCCAGAATTGCAGCGGTTCATTATTTATTTTGATTAAGACATGACATTTTTGAAGCTCAGTGTTAGCTTGCTCTGGAATTTAGTCATGTTTTGATAATTTCTTCGAAAATAATTCTGAATTAGTGACTCAACACATTTGTGATGGTAGGATGAGTAATCAGAAATTTCAGTTGAGAAACTGCATTTTTTTTTTGTTTGTATTGAAGTAACTTGTCTGTTTTTTTTTTTTTTTTTTTTTAAAAACCAAAAACATGGTATCATCCTTGTTTGTAGAGGAATGAAGGTAGTATTTAACCTACCATTGCCTGGAGTTCATTTCTGAAAGATGCAAACATTAGCTATACGCAGTATTATTGAGTAAACGAACTGAATGCTTTATGTGGTGTTATCTCTGCAATGCGGAAACAGAAATATTGTTTTTGTGGTTGTTTTTGTTTCTAATAGCAATCTTTTTTAAACATACTCATGAAATTGGGTTTACTATTACATAAATTTGAAATAGTAGTACTTCTATAGAATTAGCAAATCTTACCTGGCTCTTTCACTTTCTGTCCTTATATTCTCTGCTAAAAATCAATAAAGATATAATAACTAAATAAACGAAACTTCCTTTTTACATGCGATTATTCAATATTGAAAATAATTTTAAAATGGCACAAATATGGATATTATGGAAATATTTCATAATGCCTGGAATGTAGTCAGAAGTGACAATTCACTTTCCTACTAGCCTTTCGGTATTTATCTCAATGTAATTATTGTTTATATCAATTTGAATGAAATTCACATTTATTATCTTCAGTGACCATTGGTTAATGAGCTACTAACATTATCACTTGGTATCTCTGGGACTAAGTAAAAATCTTTCTGGAGAAAAAACTGTACTAAAAATGTTATTGTGTGTCTTTTCACAGTAAAATAAGCCATTCTATGTGTTTAGCACGGATTCCTTAATATTAAGCTAACATATGCTGTGCCATGCTTGCTATTCATGTTACAGTTTGCTGCTTGAAACATTAAGTAAATATCTTCGCTAGGTAGCGTAGATAAATTCAGATATAAAATTGACTTTAGTATTTGTATTAGTCTGTTGGTAGTTTTGCAAAAACAGCTTAAACTTTCTTACTGTAAAATGGATCCTTAGCTGTCAACATTTGCATGTTTGAGCACATTTTAGTTTTGGCAGTCTGCCAAGCCTGTGTGTGACTAATGGACACCCTGAATCCTGACTTCTAACTGTTCGGTTTTCGAAGTGCACACTGTGCATGTTATCAGGTCATTGTCTTCTATGCATGCTATCAATTAATCACCTTGTGTGTCTCCTGTTTGGAAACAGCACTGGCCTGGGCTCTATTTCCCAAAAGCACGATAGTGATAATAAGATGATTGTAAGTTCAGTGGAGCTCAGTACAACTTACGATCATCTCTGCTCTGTGATTCTTTTGGGAAATGTGCCCCAGATCCTTTTATTATATATAGAGGGTGTTTGCTCTTAAAATAGCCCTTCTAGTTTTTAAAACTAACGTGAATAGCTAAGAAATCTGAATAATATAATCCCACTCAGGATATTTCTCGTTAGTTAGCAGTGATTTTTCTTTTGTTAAGCTGATGTAATTGTGGTACAATGTTAAAGGTGATTAATACAAAGTATGGAAAAGGTGATGTTGCATCATGAATAATGTTGGAGTATGAAACTTGACTAAGAATGTATACAAAGGAGTGATTGCATTTGATTGCATGGTTGTATGAAATATACATTCTGAATGCTAATGTGCTTGCCATATGATCGCTCTGGGTAACGACTACAATACAAAAAAATAGTAACAAGGACAGTCTCATATTAGAACTTAAATTCAATTTATTTCACATGAAGGCCTTCTATTGAGTATTTGTAGGGTATTTGTAAAATATGACATTTTACAAATTATGGCATTTTAAGCTTCATTCATTCTAGGGATGCATTAAGGGAATGGCTAAGGTGAGGTAAATTAATTTCTAAGCATATGCACACTTAGCCATAAACGTAATGATACATTAGTACATTATTTCTTGATATTTGCATTTGCATATGATGGATATTATGAATGTAAGTCATTTAGGTAATAATTCTGAAGTTTTTGGTGTCATTACTGAAATTGGTGGCGCCTTTCTGATAATTTAAGTCATTACCAGCAGGTATTGCTTAAATAAATGGGCATTTTTCATAAGAATCTTTAAACAACAAGCTTACTACTTTTGCTGGGACCTGATTAAAGCTATTTTCTCAACTTGATTTACTTGGGTAATGGTTCATAAGTAATAACCCATAATGATGCATGGAAATCGGAGCTCATTGATTTATAACGCAGTACATAATGTGTACAGTATAATTTAGTTTATGGTGGCAAGATAGAAAATGTACAGAAACACAATATGGTATATGTGCAATATACAATATTGATTATTGAAAAGGAATTCATAGTCTGTTCAGCTTAGTTATGAAGATGTATCTTTTTTTTACAAAAGCACCATGGAATTTAAGTGTTACGAAAATTCAACAGATTCTTATTTATGATGATGTTTTCATAATAATGTAAACCCCCTTTCCTTCATGTCATTTTAAAGTATATTTTTAAAATAATTATAAAATTACATTTGCGTCTTAGGTAAATTCCGGGAAAAAAACAGTCTGCCGTCTTTATCAAATGATGGTCAACCATCATTGTCTGGTTTGTAATTAAGAATCATGCATTAATCAGTTTAATTTCTTCTCCACCACACGACTAGTTTGTCCATGTTCCCCGCAGTGTTTTAAGGTGTAATTCAGAGCGCGAACATCTGCATTGAATACAAATAGTCTTCCTTATGCTGAAAAAGGAGTTGCTGAAGAGTTCTTATACTACAGGCTTTACGGTTCAACTTATTTGAGATTTGGGGAAAAAAAGAAGAATGGAAAAGATGAAAGCTTAGGAGAAGAGTAGTGTTTTGCTCGTGAGACACCTGGGAGGGGTCTTTCCTGTACCGCAGATGTGTCAGACCTGTCATTCTCCTGACTACAGGAAAGACTTTTGTGTAGAGGTTTGGGGGCTTATTGTTTTTTTGGGAGGTGTGTGTGGTTGGGGTTTGGAACAGTTTAAAAACAAGAATTCTCAACCTTCTACTCCCGTAACGCGTAGCTGGAGAACCTCGAAAAGAAATAAATTCTCACTCTGATCCATGCCACGTAGCCAACATTACATTTATCATTTAAGCATTTTTAGGAATCATTAATATTTGTTGGTATAGCAATTTTGTGTAGGTGCATTCATTGCAAATCAATAAAATAAAAATAAAGTTTACACTATTTTACTCCTTTAGCAGGTGCATTGGAAATTTTTATACCTTGATTATGTTGCAGATGGTCAAGAAATCAAAATTTCGTTAAATTCAGCTTGCTGTTGATGACACATTGCCTAAATTGGGCTTGTTATATGAACATTGTTGTTTTCACATTATAACCTTATCGTAGTTACCATAGGCGTCATCGTGGTATATACAGGGATATGCGTATTCAAGAGATGTGGCAAAAAGGAAATAGATGGAAAGGTAAGTGAAATGAAAACGAAATGTTAAGGAACTGCGCATTCAGTTGTACTTACCAGTTGTATTTTGTTATATCCTGGGCCCTAAAAATGGCAGCACTTTAGTCATCATTTGTTTCCCTGTTGATTTAACTGTGGAGAACATTAGCATTTAGCTTGTTACCCAAAAAAGCTGTACAGTCTGTCTACATTATATAATTTTTATAACGGCATTAGGTAAAGAAATAAATATGCATGCATGCACCTTATTTATACTTATTTTTTCTCCATAAAAACTTAATAAATAGCAGAATAATGTTTCGTTTATTTTTTATTTTTTTTATTAGAACATGGCTTTGTCCAGTAAACAGACTTTAAAATATCCTTTGTTTCAATCAGTGAATTGTCTTTTCATCCATATTTTGTTCATAACACACGTCTTAAAATCTGCCGCCTTGATTTCAGGATATTTTTGTATTTCTCGTTCGCATTTATAATGTAAAATATCTAAATGAGTTTTGCATACAGCGAATACCCTACCTGTTCTTATTCAAACCTTTATGCTTATTTCTCAAAACAATATTTACATTGAGCACAATCAAGTGTTAGGTAATCTCGTCAATCAAATTAAGTTACTATACTTTTTCTGCTTATGACGATCATATGAAAGCCTTCATAATGTTTTATGAGGGAGTCACTAACTCTGGCTGCCACACATATTACTTCATAATGTAAATCCTTTTCTCATAAAAATAAATGCGCAACCAGTAATTTACTCATTAACAACAATATTACCTTATTAGATACATTAAAAAACACAGATCAAATTATTGCTGTATTATGTTCAGCTTAAAAACATTACTATTTGTTTTGTGTAATAAAAAAAATCAACGTTTTTTATTATCGATGGTCTGATTGATACATTAGAAAGGTTATGTGCCTGCAATCAAGAGGTCTATAATCAGATTGAGATGCATTCAACTGACAAAAATGAATTTGCATATTCGGAACAGAGGTAAACAAATCTATTAATGAACACTGATTTTTTTTCATATGTTTCTTCGGTATGAACTCACAGCATGCAGCATTATTAATTGTAAATAAGTTTTTAAATGACTGGGATTTGATGTAATATCCACTGAGTATTTTACCTTCACATTTTAATGGGACCAAGGACAAATGGGAAACTGGGAATCAGCAAATTAATTACTCAAAAAGTCAGCAATATTGATTTATAAAAGACAATTCAAAATATGAACCATAGCTATTAATATTTCGATGAATAGAGTTGAAAAACAAAATTTTGTCACTCGTAATCTGTAATAAACTGGACCAGAAGATGTCTTGATGTTACAGAATGAAATTTTGTAATTAAATCAATGAAATACAGTAATGACACAAATTTATTTTGCCGATGAATTTTTTTGTAATTTTATAAAAATTCTGGCACTAAGGCCATATCACTGCTAACTAATATTTATTGATGTGTATCATTGGTATTTCCATATTTATCAATATTTACTATAGTTAATGTTCAAAACAGTATTTCGCTTGATAAGCAATAGTAGTTAAATGGATTCTTGGCCATAAAATATTATATTCACCTTACTCTTGGTTGGATAACCGTACATGGGAAATTTAGGTAAAATTAAAATATATTCCTAGATAAGATCCTGGATGAATTAGTGTCATAATACAGAAGTGCCATGATTTAGCACGGAATTTAGCAATAAGCTAGAACAAAGTAAACAGTTTAGTAAACCAAATGGGCTTTGAACTGTGATGAATTAGTTGTGAAATAGGCACTAGATAAACATGCGGGGAGTATCCAGCAGTATTACTAGCTACATAGCAGTCCATTCTGGCTGGAATCAGTGTGTCAATGGCCCTCCACTGAGCTTGTCATAGACTCTCCAGAATAACACCAATTCAAATAAATTTTTCATTGGAGTTTCGAAAGGGTTCAGGTGAAAGGTTTGTGACAAGACATGCAAACAATATCAGATCATAGTTTGGGGTCCTGAAACAGTCAAGTTCCTGGATATAGCCACACTGCAGAGCGTAGTTAATTGGGTATGGTTTAGCATATTGCTGCATATTGGTCATGGGGAAATTCAGATATACCACTGGCTGGTCATCGAGAGAATGGAGAGAAGTAAGCTGCCCTAGCTTTGTATCAGCAGGCAGAATGGGTAGTTGGAATGCATTTGTGTATGTACAACAGGGGAATCGTGTGTCCGGTTTTTGGAGAAATATTTGTCATTTCCAAAAAAACCCCTTGCCCTTTACCTTCACCTGAAAAGGCCTGAGCATCACAATGACAGGACCTGGTTTACAAGAGACCCATGGGAGTCAAGTTCCCTGCAAAAATGTTGCTAAAGCTATGCAGAGTGGTAGGTATGAAAAAGATAAAATATAGGGGTTCCGATTATGCTAGATGCGGGTCAGTATCTATCTGTCTGTCTGTCTCTCTATCAATCTATCTATCTAATCTGTCTCTCTAATTCCATCCATACATCTTCCAAATGTTCATCGATGACTCAGTCATATCCACCCATCTATCGATCTATTTTCTGTAACCATTTGTCTTATTCAGGTTTGCTGGTCACTAATATTATTATTTTAATTATTTGTTGTCTTTCTAACTAATACTATTTGTAATAGTAAATAAAGCAGTAGCATTATTTACATGTGCAGAGAATTTTAAAATGCGATAGATGGTATTTTTGTTAATTCCGGTTTGGAAGGGAAATAATGTCGGTTAGTGGAAAATTCTTGAATGACAAAGTCCTAGGTGGCAAAAAATATATCCATGGAAAAGACAAGCTCTGCAATATCTCACGTCAGCAAAACCATGCCGGACTAGCAAATGTCCAAGACTGCATTTATTTCTCAATGGCATTATTCAAGTTCGTTTTAACGATTTTTAAATAACATTTATTTTATTATTATGTATAATTGCTGAATGCTATAGGCTCATGGTAAATATTTATCAATATCGTTCTGGTTGCCACAATGATGTTTGCCACATTACAGCTAATTAAGTATATTTCTTATTATTTAAAAAGCTTTGTGAATTTTCAAAAATGTTAGATAACCAAATAACCAGACCTGGGGTGGTCATATCGTCAATGTAGCCAATTTAGGGCCTACTGAACCAAAAGGATGGTACTACTTGTGTTGGTTTTCTGTTGCCGTAAAAACTGGTTTCAGCTCTGAATGATAAGATCATGATGTGAGGTGGGGTATTTTGTACGGAATTCGAAAAATGACTACAGTGTGTAGGACTGGGCAATGTGCGATTTTAATACCCTCATCGCATGTTATGCGTATGTAGCTCTCACATCGCAACAGTCAGCTGGGTTGAGATTATGCTTTTTCATACTGTCCGACATTATAGCGCTGATGGGGTTTACGTTTCGCTAAAACATTTTTACTCTGTCATAGGAAACAAAATTTAGCAAGCCGAGTGATTTTAATGATTATTAATTTTCCGGATTATCTTGTATATTTTTAAAGATCGGTTTAAAATTTACTACTGCTGTTTTTGCGTAAGCTCTGCTTGTGCACACTAAGCCTGTCATATTCATTTTCATCCTTGCTGTTTACATCAGTCCTAGATGGGTTTGTGAAAAATTTTTCTTGAACTTTTTGCTTTATAAATATGCCAATATTTATTGCAACAAAATCACATTGCAGTATTTGAAATTTTTCCAGCACCGTGCAGCCCTAGATATTATAGACAATACTTTTTTATGTCTTGCCCTGTCGTCCACATTTCATTGATTCTGATATTCCAACCAGATCGCACTTAAAGCTTGGGTCTCTTCATTTGTCCATGCATCTAATATTATGACTTATTTTTTTACTTTGTTTATTATTGTTTTTTGAGATTGTAACAATGTTTTTCCAGTATTGCCGATGTATTTTGTATCTGCGAGGCTGGTTATTTGCATTATCAAATGACAAAAAACACTTTGCAAGTCCCATCCCAAAGTACTGAATTGCCAAAGAAGGACCCCAGCTGGTTTGGTACTTTTGCTAATGGCACCTGACCAGAAATCAGTGAAAAGGGGAAACTACTGAATTTTAGTACCAAAAGTACTATACCTGGTACAGTGAAAATGGTGTAAACAGCTCCTATTTTAGAATCCACCCTTTAGCTATGACCATATTTATGCTACAGTAAATCGTGTCTTCATGCGTACCAGATCACATAATATCATACATAGTTTTGTTGAACTTAATCTTACATATTACTTTTATGCTTATTGTTAGGGATGCACCGATACCGATACCACACTCCTACACTGATACTCGTACTCGTAAAAATTGCCCGATACCAAGGACCGATACCACTTAATTGCAGCATTACGCTAAAACTCAAAGCTGCGGTATTTTTTCAGGCTGTAAGGTTTGTTATGCTAAAGTGTGAAGAGGAGGAAGGGACAGCACGCCACTGAATTAACACAAGCAATTTGATCAAACGACGCA
>JAODJW010000033.1:21223416-21235501 GCA_026777045.1 Hyperopisus bebe
GGGGCCCCCCCCCCCCCCCCCCCACTTGCCTTCCATCCTTATTCCGCCCAGTTTTGGGAGGGGGGGGTCGGTGTTGGTGGGGGTGTTCCCATATACCTGCTGGCCAGGGGAAATGGCTTTTATTCTATCCATACATAACAAGGGCCCTCTCTGCCCCCACTCTGCCCCCTCGCCCATTTTGCACACGCTCTAACACCCCCCCAGCCCTTCCTGTCACACACACAGACACACATTCAGATTGGCACACATCCAGAAATGTGAGGCGACCATCGTACACACAAACAGACATATGCAGACACAGACACAGACACACACACATATGCAGACACAGACACACTCATGCAGACACACACACAGACTTATGCATGCACAGACACACACACACACACACACGTCTTGTTGTGGCCTTAGTATCTTAGCATCTGCCCCCCCCCCATTCGCCTAAAAAGCTGCACTCTCAAGCCCACATTCCCTGAATACTTATAGTTTATTCTGTATTCCGACTCCTTTCTTGTGACCTGCTTCCCCTGAAAAGGGCATTTTTCAGCAGAGCCGCAGCCTGTGGTGACCATTTTCAGACGAGGCTGGGGATTTGAATCCCTCTTCTTACTAAATCACTGCAACACGCAGCTCATTTTGCTTTAATTTTCTGTTTGTGGCTTTAATTTAAAACAGACCATCACGCAAATGGAAACCTTGTAAAACAGTACTGTAATTATCCTGTAGCTATTATTGCTTGGGTATATTCCCCGTCTGTTTTTCTGTGTTTTTTCTTTTTGATAAGGTAGATATGTCAGTAAATTGCATGTTCCCCCCATTGCGCCAGACCCCCATATGTGTATTATATTAATTTTGATATACAACAATGAAGGGAAAACAATTACCTTTATCTCCTGTAGTTGCTGTTTGACTTACATTAATCCACATTAAGAATAAACAAAGCTGTAATCAGTCCGGATTCTTGGGAGGGCGGTTGCGGTGTTTAATGTTCCTTTTATCTACGGGAGGACGTCCGTATCGCCACGTGTAAAGACAGAGAGTCGCCTAGGTGCCCGTCCCTCACCCTGGCACTCCTTTGTCTGTTAGTCCGATAACATCTCTGTAGGTACCAGGTGAGCGGTTCTAATGAATGCTGTAGATGCACAAGACCCCGCGGAGGCTACAGGCTGCCACGTTCCCCCTGAATATTACAGCTCCGTCCTGTGATTTCCCTCTGATGTTCCTCAAGGTGGCCACGGAACAACGCGGTTCTAGTTTCGGGAGTGAATTTCGGGCAAACCCCTGTGAAGCAGGAGGACGGGAAGCACAGCAGTGGACACCGATCGGGATTTCTCTTGACTGAAGTGAGAGGCCGAGCTCAGGGTGGAGGTCAGACTAAAAATGACCAGGAGAGCTGTAACATGGGGGCATTGTGGGAAAATAATTGTTTCTCTCCCAAATTTTGCCCCCATCACGTTCCACACTGCTATATGAGCCCCCCCCTCCACCTTTCTTTTATCCTCCAACCCTCTCTGCCTCCCTTTCCCTCGCTCTCTCTCTCCTGCACCCCCCCCCGAGAGCCCGCCCCCTCCCCTGTTTACGTCGTACAATGTGAGACTTTCACCCTGCACGGTTTAATTCTGAAAGACAGGCCACTATAAATAATTCATCCCCCCTCCGCCAGCCTTCTTTCTGCATACGGTGCGAGTGTTAGTGACGGTCTGGGCTGGGGGGGGGTGGGTTGTAAGCCGGCTACAAAGGCGCAGCTAACGAAAGCAGGGCCGAATAGGGTCACTGCTTAGCATTGTAAATGTGCGTCCCAGGAGAGCTGCGGCATGCGTGTGCACATGCGCGCATGCGCGCGTCTGTGTGTATGTTCGCGGCACAAGCCACTCCCCCTGGCTAATGTGGAGCTCTTGGATGTGGAAAAACTCCCTGCTCAAGATTTGGCGGAAAGACTTAAGGCACGTGAATGAAAAACAGTTTCTTACTCTAGAGATTTCGGCATCTGTGCTGGATTGCGAAGGTCTCTTCTCTCCTGTTTTTGAATTTTTTTGTTTTGTGATTATGGCCACCAATTAATTTGCTTCATAAATGACGATGTTGCCCAGTCCCACCTTTCACAAGTATGACTGGCCTCAATCGAACCCTTCTCTTTCCACAAAAATGCGAGCATTCAGTCCGTCAGCGACGTTAAAAAGGACCGGGCAGAACCAGAAATGGGCCGCTCTCTCACAGGTCCAATGCAAATGTCCCACCATTTGATGGGGCCCTGAGCCCGCAAGCTGGGATGAGCGGGGGGCACAAGCGGGGGGCCGGGGGGCACCATGGCACCGCCGATTACACCCGTCCCCCACGGGCCGCGGTTTGGCCGCGCGATAACGTGACGCGAAACTTCCCGCCGGCGCTGGGAGCCGTGACTGGTCAGACGTGGGGGGGGAAGACATGCAATTTATTTTCATGATTAAAACACACACCAAAACACAGCATTTAAAAATCATCATTCAATATTAGTTTTACCAAGGGATGCGTTCCTGATTCTGATTTCAGTACATTACTGCTCATAATTTAATCTGTATTTTTTAAATAGTTGTCTTAATGAATCGCACTGTTAATACAGCAGTCTTAAATTAATAATTCATTTTAATTAAAGATGACAACAAGGCAGCAGGAGGATGAAAAAAACTAATAAAAAGTCTTTAAAATGAATGAGAATAATTCTCCTTCTGCCCTCTAAATCTGTTTTCTATTTTAATTTGTTACAAGAAAACATTTTATACAGCAGTGCCTTCATTGTATTTTCTCCCCCAGCTGGTTCTGAAAGGGATGTATGCGGAGGGGTATTTAGTAGCGGTTCCGCTCACCGGGCCCATGTGCCGACTCAGGGACTGTCCTTGTGTGATGATGACAGAACTGTGTTGGGACACTTTGGGCGTGACGCGTCAGAGCAGCAGCGTGGAAGCTGCCGGAACACCAAGGCGCTGCTCCGATTTCTTCCTCTCATCTATTACGGAAAGTACAAGAAGAAAAACTTTATGGGAGTGAAGCTGCCCCATAGCGGAGCAATTAAAATAAATATTTCTGCATTATATGTAGTGTAACATGGCGTGGATGAAAATCGATGTGAACTGTCTCAAAACTTAACCTTTACATTTTGAACATAATGCTAAGTAAACATTTTTATCTGCATGAAACGCTTTTTGGGTTCTGTGGGCGGACCGGCCGCGCGTTCTGGTCCGCAGCGCTGCACTAACCCTTTCTGCAGTCGGCTGGTTTCCTGGCCATGCTTCACGATGGGGCCCTAGTCTTCTACAAACATCTCGACGACACTCGGGTGCTTTCGACAGGGGATTTGAAGGGGATGTGGCTCCACGCTCAGCTTAGCTTAGCTTAGCATAGTTTAGTTTAGCATAGCATAGCATGTGACCTTCTGGCTCATTAAGGGCGGCAGTGGGCAGCGTTGCCTCTGAGGGGGAGCAAACTGCGCTGCCGTGCGCGGAGTACAACGAAGTACGCTCTGAAGCCGGATGCCCCCCCGCCCTCCACCACCCCCCCATTCTGTGCTCCAGCAGTGACTCTTGGTCATTAGGAGTGCATTAGCCGCTTCCCAAGAGGAACATTAAGAGCCAGAGCTTAATTGTGGCCCATTCGCTGAAAAGCCGAGGTGGTGGTGGGGGAGGGGGGTTTGGATCACAGGCCATGTTCCTGCTATTACAGGTTCTGGCTCATAATGTCGGGAGCGGTGCCGCTGCAGGCGGGACACAAGCTGGCAGCCTCATGGCCCCGTGCTTCCTCCTGGCGAGGCCCAGCCTGCCTCAGAGCGCGGCCCCATCTGACCGCCAGGGTCCCGTCACCCCCCAAGAGGCCCAGCTGTCTGACTGCCGCGGCCCTGTCTCCCCCTGCCCGGCCCGCCTCAGAGCGTGGCCCCGTCTGACCGCGGCCCAGTTCCGCCTTGCATGCGTGGGCTGAACCACTAAGCGGTCTTGTTATACAAATGCAGTTGCTAACCTCAGTTTCCCCTGGGAAAATCTCATTTGGAAGGCTGTGCTTTGATAATTTCCTGTATAATAATTAGAACCCCCCCCTTTCCTTGATTAAATAACATGTTTGAATAATGGTTTTGATCACCACTTCATTTTCAGCATGTTTTTTTTTTTTTTTTTTTACTTGCCACCATATGTAATTGAGGTATCTCCAGGATGGCTCCTGTCGCCAGGTTGCCGATGCTGGCGTTATGGTTCATCTCCGGGTTTGAGGCCGCTTATTAAAATCGATGAGATGGCTAAAAGTACCGCAGTGCGCGCTCTCGCCTTTTCGGCACTCGCCGGCGTAATGAGGGTTCCTCTTCTAGGCTAATGGATCTCAAAAAACGTGACATTAATGACGGGTGGGGATGTAGGAGGAACCGCGTGTTGTTTGGGGAATTTTCGGCAAACCCAAAAACGAATTGCCGGTATTTTTGACTGTGGCACCCGGAGGCCTAGTTAAGAATTTTTTTTTTTTCCGTGTGTTCTGCTTTCCCCTCCGCGCCCACGCTCTCCTGCATGACACATCTGTGAAGTGCTGGTCAAAAACGTGTTCAGACTGAAGGTGACTAGGAAAACGGGGAATAAATGCATCTGTAGTACTTCTGGTTCAGGAAAGCGGTCCGGCTTCATTTGAGGGCAGCCCATCGAGGTAAACCGCCCTCGGAGTTTGAGGATAGACGAAGTAGCACTTACCCAAGGCAACAGTCATGGAAAGTTCCTGTTTTCCCTTCCATTCGTCTGTCCTGCTGTTGTGCTTTAAAAATGACACTTGTATTAAATGTGTTCGGGGAGGGAGGCCCGTGCGCCTTGTTGGTGTTGTGAAAACCACCCATCCGGGAGAGACCCTTGAGGGCGATGTACTGTACGTGAAACTGGTGATTCGTCTAGTACCGGGAAAGTGGTCCCTCTGCGTCGCCGTGATCGATGTCGCCGGCTTTGAGCGCCCCGCTTTGTGACGTGTCTGTCCAATCGCGTTCACTTTCGTTTGCTGTTGTCATGCCGTGATTTCGAGGGTGCGCGTTGCCTCCATAATGCTACCGTATCATTCTTTTTATATGAATAAAAACTATCTAAGGAAAACAAAAAAGAGGGAAAACTAATTTAAACTTAATTAAAAACAATTCAATAAAAATATACACTTCTCATTCAATAAACAAAACATGCGTTAGTGAGTTTTTTTCTTTTTTTTTTTTTTTTGCCAAACAGAAACATTTAGCGCTACTGCTAACACATATAGATAGAAGGACGGAGAACTAATCAATTTATCAGCTGCATAGTCTCATAATTATACTATTAACAATACTATATTGCTGTCCACAATGAATTCATGAGGTAAAGCATGATTCATTAATATTTAGCTAGCTGCTAAGATCCGGAACTTAATCTTATAAATCACATAAATAATACTTTCATAAGTAGCAAAGTTTTACTTCATTTGCTATGAATGCATACCGTTTCGGGATCTGACAGTCGCATGATGACAATTTTAGTTTTGATAATAACAGGAAAGAGTTGGCTCAGAATTTGCAGGGGGTTTGTTTAAATTTGGAAGTGTAGCTTGCAGCTTGTAAACGCATCAGCTGTAGTCGTCTGGAGGTTCTCTCGGGTCATGAAGATGACAGACAAACTTTATGTCCTGTCTGGAATCCTCTTCATAGGGTCCCGGCCAGTCTGGATGATGCTATTTCTATACCCGTGGATAGGTCTGGAACGTTTTTACGTTATGACACACACATTCACAAAAACACAGCATCCAAGATATTTGACATTAATATTACCGCTATTATTAAAGTTTCACCTGTTCTAACTGACTCAAATTAAATTATCAGTAATGAATTTGATAGCTGTCAGAAACAAATATTTATCGTGTTATGTTGTGTTAAGTAGTGTTCAGAAGATATAACCATTGCTTTTGCATATATTAAATTATGTGTGTGTATAATAAAGTATCTAGTAAATTATGTAGCTATATACATTTATATAGTTATTGTCATGGAACTCCAGCCTCAGGGACATATGAAATGAATTTAGTAATAATTGAGAATGGATATAGCCAGACTATTCCAGGTACATTTTTTCACTGATATGTAGGTCTGCGGTTGATCATTTTTGTGAAAGTCAGTCATATAAATGCACTGAAATTTAAGGATGACAGTAGAATTCTAGTTTCTTCTTTTTTGTCATATCTGGGAAATGTATGCACTGATAGCAAATGACTGTTCCAGTCTTATTCCAGACATGATCTTTCAGAATGGGTATTTGAGTTTGGAAATTATGTCGTATGTATTAAATATATTTTATCAGCCTCTCAGTGGAAATGTAAATCTAGTAATTGTATTTAATACAAAACTTTATATACGTAGGAGGGAAAAAAAAGTACAGCTATTTTTGCTGTTTTAAGCCTTTCAAGTTTTTGGCATGTTTGACATGAATCAAATATTGAAGTGGGATGGCAATTGAAAGTCGACGTTACCTGGAGAAAAGATCTCCGAAGGTCTGAGTATTAGGGAGTCGGGGAGTCGTGCCAGACGAATGCCAGGAGGTTAAAGGGCTGCTGGTACAAGGCGGGCGATCGTTTGGAGTCGATACAAGTACACGTGGATGCCACCGTTATTCTGCGGCATTCCTGCTTGCTCACGGCGGGTTGCCCGCGGCGCCGGTTGGCAACACGGCGGACGGGGAGGTGAGCAGTGCTGCCGGTCATCCATTAAGGGCTGAGCGCGATGGCAGAAGGCCGCTTCCTGGCTGCCTGGGCCAGTGTCCACATCGAGCCGCCCAGTACCTTGTTTGAAAGAGCATTCCGATTGCCAGACGCTGCTGCGTTCCAGCGCTTGCTGAATAATTCCAGTTTCTTACATGTTTAATTTGGGGCGGTGGTGTATTTCTGAAAAGGGTAAAGAGAAGAAAAACTGTGTGAGAGGCATGTGCATCGCACAGGCTAGATTTTTAATATTAATGCGGAGTTGAGGGCCAGCTCTTCGCTGACTGCTTGGTTTTTCTGCACAAGTGAGACTGTAATGCCAATCAGAAAACCAAAGAGTGCGGCAAACACACAGACCTAATGCCATGGAAATACCCAAACTGCTTCCTAAAACAGTCAGCATTTATTTGAGTGACGTCTTTGATTTTGGAAAGAAGGTCGAATCCTGGTTCAGCGGTCTTTTGATTATCTCTGGCTATAAGGACTTAGATCTTGATTGCCGAAGATGAAAGGAACGCACATTTAGGTAATGGGCAGTCTCGGACAAACTGTCAAGTTCGGGGCTTCGTATTCCCTTTAGAAGGTATTCTGTAGATCTAACAAAGGAAAATGAGTTTTTTCCCCCTTTCTGTGATGTCACCCCAATCATTGCTGAAAGCGGTATTGATGGGCCAGAGCAAGCAAAGGAGCTCCAATCACTGAGACCACCCAGCTATGCTTGTGTGTGGGCAGGGTGGGGGGGGGGTGCTTTGGGAGCCTCTTCATTTCCACCCGTGTGTGTACAAATGCAACGCCCCCGGCCAGCATCTCCAGCCCGACAAAACTGATGAACTTCCAGCTGGACGTCCGTCACAGACCTGGCTCTGTCCTATCAGCTGAAGGCGTTCCTCTTGTCTGGATGTGTAACATCCCTCCATCCATCTATCCATCTTCCATAACTATGTTCCAAGTTCCCAGGGAGCTTGGAGCCCATCCCAAGAAGTGTAGCACACAAGGGAGGAGGAGGTTCCGGAAGGGATGGCACTTCATGCCAGGGCAACACACTCACAGTTACACGCTAGGGGCAAGGTAGAGACACCTGACCACAGGTGGAGGAGAATCTCACATCAGGGGGAGGACATGCAAACTCCACGCACTCCCAACCTGGAATGGGAGTCAATCCCATAATCCTCAAGGTGTGAGGTCACAGCACTGCCCTCTAAAGGCACGTTCGCCATCCTGAATTATCTTAAAATGCGACTGACATCTATGGTGTACGTGAAGTGGGAGTGTGAAAGAACACTAATCCTGGAGAAACACCGGAATGATACGGACTGTGGGTCTGTAGGGATTACAGTGTTTCAGTTTTACCCTAATCCTTTAAATTGAATTCACTAATGACATTACCACCCTTTTTTCACAATATAACGAATAAGAAAAAGAATTCCTGATAATGTAGCTGTGTCAACAGACTCAGAGTGAGGCTCAGAGCATAAAGTAAAGGGGGATTTAGATATGCGTTGTTTAAGGAGAAAAATAAATGCATATTGATTTCGGAATCTCAATTACTGCACTGCGGTGCCCTCGCGGTACTGCTGCGACCCGAAGGCTTTTTATAAACCGCAGAACACGTGTTTGATTCCTTATTAATTCACATACACGTGTCATCGTCGTTGGCGCAGGGCTCCGTCCCAATGCCCCCCACCCTCCGCCCCTGGCCTGCTGTGTTAAGCTGTGTAGTTTGTAAGCCGCGATCTTCGGTGAGCGGGCTTACGAAACCTCACCCGGCATGAAGGCAGGAGAACCAACGGTCGATTAATGAACTCGTGCCCGTGAGTGACTGCAAACCGGCTGTTTGGCGACTTTAGACAGGAGGATCACGCCGTCGCGTTCATTTCGGCGCCCGCGTGTCCAACTGTGAGTCAACACCAAACACAAATTATCTCTGGTTTGCCACATTTCCGGCGGTAAATCAAAGCAGGTCATTAACAGAGTTCTCAAAATGGCGTCTACTGCTGCCATCAATTATCTGGAGATGTTCTTCTTCATCTGCTGTAGGAACACATGAGCTGTAGAGTAGCCCAGTCAACTCAAAGTTGAGTCATCATTCCTGACCTTTGTAATGGTGTGCTGAAGATTAACTCTGCCACTGATGTTTTTTTTTTTCTTTTTCTTGGGGGGAAATGACCTTTTTAACCCAAGGCAGATCTTCTCAGCTTGCTGAAGAGCTGGGATAATAGGGGTGGTATATCTCATGCATGGCCCCCAGCTGCTAGCTCAAAGTGGTGACCAGTGGAAACAAAGAGCTGTGCTGAGAAGCAGAGACTCTCGCTGACTCTTGTGCAGCGGTCAGAAGGCAATCTTGGGTTGCTGTTTCGTTTTTTTGTAGATTCTGCAGGGATGGCTGTGTGGCCTTGTTGCCTTGTTGTAACTCAGATGGATGGAGATGTGGGCATGCTTGAAGAAACAGAGCGATTATGAGGGAGGAGTGAGGTGGTTCCCGTCCTCTGCTGACTCTTCTGCTTGCTGCCAGCTCTTTTGGTTCAGTCTTCTAGTTACGTGGGGTAGGGATGATCTGGTGGTAAGTAGTTTTCTGATCTGATCATCTGGACAGGACTCTTATCTTGGAAGTACGTTTCTCATCTGATAGGGACTATTCTCATCTGGCACAGACTCTTGTTATCATGGACGTATTTAGTTGGGACTCTTTTCATCTAGCAGGGACTCTTCTTATCAGTTAGACAGTCCTTCTTCTCTAAGGACTTCTACCCAAAAGTAAGAGGTCATTTGATTTATTGGTGGAAGATGCATCACATGGAAATTGCATCGCATTTGGCCGGAGGTCAGTCACATTTGGCTGTTGTCTTTTTTAAGGCAAGTCATTGGGAATAATTTGTGCTGAAAAGGAGAATTAAATATATGCTCTCTGTTAGTTTTCTGCTTTACATTTTTAAACGTGAATAACCAAGGTAAACTGTTGCAAACATTGTCAGGAACATATGAGTATGAGTGCTCATTGCGAGTCTATCTTGTTGCACAAGAGCAATATCATACTCTCCAGAATTTATATGCATCACTGTCTTGGAATTAGAAGGAAATTCGAATTAGAAGGAAATAACATTTGTGTTATTGGTATTTTCTTGACATCCCCAGTTCCCGTAGATTGAGTGCCTGCTAAATGAATTAAGGTAAAATGTTAGTGTTTCAGCATAAATTCTTTTTTCGAAATGTCTGTTTTTAGAGCAGTTGAACACAAAAGTGAAAGAATGACAAAGTTATAGCACAAGGTTAATATTTAAATAATCTATATCTAATATGTGAGGGTGACAAAATATTGGCCATTCCACACAGGCCATCAATTATGCTTCTTCCATTATGCATGACAAGTAAATTTGAATAGATTTTGGGTGAAATTTAGACAGTTTCAGGGACAGGCAAGTGATGTCATCGTCAATAACCTTCTGCACTGTTTTCCTTCATTTCTGGGTATTAGTTCATGAATTGATGATAGGACTGAAAACGTGTCATTCTGGAATGAGAATAGAGATCCGAAATGAAATCGAAGTGCTGAGGCCAAAAAGCTAAGGGGGGTTCTGTCATGTGACCCTCGAACGAAGCATCTGCTCGCCAATTTGCAGTATATTTTGCTGGATATATTTATCTCCCCTGAAAAACAGGGTCTTATGTTACAAACTGTTTGGTCATACAAACAAATTAGATGATTTTTTTTTTTTTTAACTCTCCCACAGAAACGATTGTCTAATATCATCCTTTATTTAAATTTCACTAGGCTCGCTTTGAACACCACATCGTGTAGAGCACAATGAAGAGATATCTGGTGGATGTGTCTCAAAACGTGCGAAAAATAAGACATGGGGGTGTTGTGAGCTCGTCGAGCTGTTGATTGCTGAAAGAGCCTCATCCTCTGGGCTTTCATTCCTTGCGCGGCAGATTCCGGGGAAAAGGGGGAGCGGCCTCTGTGTGGAAGGCATTACGGAGCCACGCTGAGGCTGCTGGGATCTGCCAGGGGAGGAAAAAAAACCTTAATGAGCTTCTTGAATCAATAAACTCCTAACGATGATGAGGAGTCTCTGATGAGCTTGAATGGCGTCTACTCCTCCAGAATTTGCCCCCTTCCTCTCCATTGTTCGCTGGGGCCCGCGGCGTCGCAGGCCCCCGAAAGCCGCTGATTTCGGTCGATAGGACGCACGGTAATTGGTTAGAGGCTGCTGGTTAGCGGATATGTTCGGATTTTAGGGGCCGCACGTGAGAGGTGAATATTCCTCCTTTTTCCACTTCTGTGGCTCGATATTCGACTGAATATATAATTGGCAGGTTTTTCAAGTATCACGGGCAGGATTTTTTTTTTTGTATAGAAAGAGCCGAATGATGTGAAAAATGATATTAATCGGCAGATACAGAGACACCGTGATGTGGATTTATGAGCCTGCCGGGCCCCGTAGCTGGACCATCCATGTGGAGCAGGAGGGGCGCCGACTGGGTCTCCATTGTCATCGCCGCTAATATAACACAGAAAGTGGTGTCGGTGACGCTGGGCTCCGATTAGCCAGCCACTCTTTGTTTCTGTGATAGTCGGCCCCCCGAAAGCACGGCGGCGAGGCCCCTCGCGGCGCCCGCCTTTGTGCCCATCCGCGGGCCGAGAGGCGACCGTGATTTCTCGCTAGACAGGGCATGAATGGGCTTATCCGGGAAACGGCGTCGCGAGACTGGGCCTGATGGCGTGATTAGGGTCTGCCGGAGGGAGAGGCAACGACGGAGAGAGGGAGGGATGCTCCGAGGCGCTGTGTCTGGAGGTATGGAGCGAGTGCAGTACTGGCCCGAGAATGATTCAGTAACAGGGACGTTAAGAAATAGCCTTTAACTTATCTAGTGGATGTTAAGCAAATTTGAACAAATTAACAATGACATCATAATGAATAGTGACTTGTTTTATCTATGAGTTGCGGGGAAACCGATGCCTGATGTCAGAGTGTGTCTTCAGTGTCCAGCACGCAACCAGCTGGCATTTATAGAAATGATTAAAATCGCTTGTGATCATTAATAAGTTTCAGTAACATACCATACTTATTGTTATAAAAATTTGGTTGAGCATTCATTGGCATCGGAAAAAGCGTCTGACGTCAGCAGGCCACGGAGCGGGGCCGGGGGGGGGGGACACTGTGCCGTCGCTGTGGAAATAAAGCGTGTGTGTGAACCCCAGGTGCTTCAGATGGGACGTCAGGGCAGATGGTGGGATGCTGGGAAATGCTGAAAGGGGTGCTGGGGACACCTCGCCCCCCCACCGGCCCGCCTGGCTGCCCCACGCAGGCACGTGCAAAGGTTTCGGGGGGAGGGACACAACTCCGCGCCCTTCGCTGCTGGGGGTGGTATGTTGGGA
>JAODJW010000033.1:21235830-21254506 GCA_026777045.1 Hyperopisus bebe
GGGGGCGCCCCCCCCCCCCCCCCCGCCCATCCGCTTTTGTGCCCAGCTGAGTAGAGACCTCAATATATCATGGCAAATTAGGCTTTTACATTTTTTTTAAGCAAGAGAGGAGCCCTCTGGAGAGAGTGCCTGTGTTTCTGTTTATCCATATTGACCCACATCCCAGCCTGTCTTCAGAGAGAGGGAGCGCAGGCGAACTGAAAGGAGGTAGAGGGGAAGCCAATGAAAGCCCCGGTGCACAATCCGTGTTTTATTTTTTTTTTCTTTTATTGCCCACGCCTTTCTCCTTGCCAGCTTCCCGCTCTCTTACTGTCAAGGTCTGGCCAGCAGCGGATCAGCGGCAGCAGTTTGGGGCCCTGAGCTCCTAACCTCTGCAGCAGGAAGTGCCTGCAGCCTCCTGGGCCCCTCTGTGGCTGACTCGCGCCTGCCTGCAGTAAATTCACGACTTGGGCCTTTGGCCTACAGTATCCCATGAGGGGAAATTTAGTCCTGGGAGTGGGGCTCCCCCCCCCCCCCATTATATTGCTGATGCCATGTTAGAGAGAGAGAGAGAGAGAGGGAGCGAGAGGACGTGTGAAGTTTTGCAAGCATGGCAGGTACATGCCTTAAAGCGGCTGTGAGTGGGGATCATTATGCATCGATATTTCACGGTGCTGTCCACTGAAGGCTGGCTCCCCACGTGATCTCACACAGCCAACTCACTCAGCCTGTTATTCCAAACATGTCGGCGCAATTAGCTAGCAATATCGAAAGCATCTTCCTTTGTTGGTCGCCACTGGATTTTTCCATAACTCTAAATGAAGCGCCGCTCATGCATTCCGTGCGCCGTTCTCGCGTGACTTTTTGAGCGCTACAGACTCTCGCCGGAAACATCGTTCTTGCGGCTGTTAGTAGATGTTTAAGGTGGGGGTCGGCGTGCTGTCTCACGCCAGAGTTATCAACGATGGGGATTTGCTCAGCCTGGATAGATTTGTTTTGTTTGCGGTGGTTCTCCGCCAGTCACCTTCAGAAGGTGAAAAACAACGGGAGAATTAACGGCGGCCCGCGATATGCTCAGCGGGCTTCCTTCCCGCCGCCGTTTCCAACGAGCATCCGCAAATATTTTTTATGATCGCTGCAGTGAAGACGCATTCATTATGAAGGACGCGGAATATAAAGTACAATATTAAACCGCGTGTAAGACGGAGCGCTTATTTCCCGGGAATCGAGAGGCATATAAATTTCCGCTCTAACAACTCTGATAAATGTACGTGAGAAAACAGCTAGTTCTCACTGACAGTCCTGCCTGGCTGTTTGAATGGGGGGGAAAAGCATCTTCAAATAAGCAGCGAGGTTTGTCATTGTTAACCCAAGCCTACATTCCTGTCTCCTTCCCCCTTTTTTTGTCCGTGAAGAATATAAACAAACTCTTGCTTCGTGTACAGCCTCCCACTCTCGCTGCCGTGCTTCAAGTGGCCTCGCTTCTCCTGGAGAATAATGGCAAGTCCATGAGAGCAGCAAACCTTTTTCTCTGAGAGATCCCCCCTTCCTTTGTTTCACGGGATACGAGCTCTGTGACCAATTAGCTTTTTATTGGGCAGAACAAAGCAGTAGTAGTCTCTGCTTTGTATATTGTCTTTGCTGTACAACATTCTTCTTACTCTCCTCCTCATGCTTCTTCTTCCCTCACAAAACAGCTCCACGTCCTCTAGTAGAACTTGTTCAACAACACAGGGTACAGTACCAGAGTACAGTGGGGGCAACTGGCGACCCCGTGTTTGGCGGCCCAATGATGGTAGCAGGCCCCAGTGCTTTAGCTTTAGTTGTGGTCTCCTGAATGGTTCAGGAACCCCGGAATGTTGGGCCTGCAGGCCTGATTTTGCGAGTTATTGGCCGTTTGCTCTGCGTTCGCAGGAACCGCGTTTTACCGTAGTGAAGAAACATCGATGGCAGGTTGAGGAAGTGATGTCAGAAGATGATAAGCGCTTGTATCAGGCGCTTTGTGATCGCTACCTTGTCGGATCTGAAAACCCCGCGCTTGTATGAAAGGGGCTATGAAGCTCCTGAAGCAAAGACTTCCCTCTCTAGCTGTTCGCACTCAATCGTATCTCTTCCCGATCAATGTCTCATTAAGTGCAAAAGGGGGAGAAAGACCTTAACCACTCCAATAATTGATCTCTTCAAATGAGCACATAGACAGTGATGGAAGCAGAAGACAGAGGGGTGCTATGACATCTGTGGCTCACATTACCTGCTGTGATTTAAGAGCGCAAAGGATTGTGGGTAATTTTGCTCTTTCTCAGAGAAGTATGAAGCTCCAGATTTTGACACACATCTGGTTCATGAGAAGTAAATTGAGACTGTCTGCTACAAAGGTTTTTTTTTTTTCTTTTAACTAACCAGTGAAATAAAAACTGTAATTGTTACCAGACCTTTACCAGTCAGAAGAATTAGAGATTCATTTCTTTCATTTCTTACATGACCGTCTTCAAGCAGCAGCAGCGAAATGCAATTTGAGGACTGAAAATAAAATTAAGCTCTTGTTAAGTGTGACCTTTTAAAATTAATTTTGTAATCTCGTTTTTCTTTCTTTTTCCGGTTCTTCCTGGTTCCGATTGTGTCCACCAAACATTTGAACAGGTAAGCATCATATTTTGCTTTAAAAATCTTCCCATTATTTTTATTAAACCAAATTCAGTATAACTCACAGTGGTCCTGATGGATTGGCGAATGAGTAGTTAATGAGTACTGAATGAGTACTGCATCTGTGTTTGGCAAATGAGTAGTGAATGAGTATGGAATGAGTACCACGTCTGTGTTTGATGCAGACCCTTTACAAGTAAGTAAGCTCCCTGAGGGGATAAGTCTCATGCTGATTTCTGCCCACCTACAAATCAAGGTACCGAAAGACTCTGGGCTTTGATCAGCCAGCATTCCTCTGTAATAACTGACTGATGTTCGATAAGACAAGCGTTCGAAACAGTAATGTGTTTCATTTGGCATTCGCTTCTGTAATGTCATGAGGCCCCACGCCCCCTAGTGTCAGCGTGTGCGGTTTTACCCACAATTCCCTACAGTGCTCTGTGCTCTGGGCCCGTGGCTGATGGGTGACTCTGCAGCCACTCGAGTGTGAGACATTTACAGGAAGCTGGATATAGGGTGTTTAAGAAACTGAGGTGCCTGTTCTGCAGCTGTATAACCCACCAAACCTCACACGGCCCTACTCACTGCTCCATAACTCTGTGGTTTCCAGCTTACTGGATTCTCTGGAGATCCCACCTTTAAAACAGCAGAACTTACTTGCCCTGTAAAACTGATAGCCAGTTCATCTCACTGTTAGCTAATTCATTTCTCTGCTGGCTAATTCTTACTGTTCAGCTGTGTTTGTGGGTTTTTTTTTTTTTTTACACAAAATGATTGTTTTTTTTAGTTTAATTCACCACCTCCTTATCTCAATCTCAAGTGGGACATGGTGCAATGCAAGTCTATTAAGCCTATTAAATTATAAGATGCATTGAATGAAATTAAATAAAATACAAGCAGATACTGTGCTGTCAGTCGGAACGTAAGGATGGGACTCAAAGTTTTGATAACTATTATGGCCTCCAACTTATTTTGGGAGCAACTTGTATCTGGGTTAATAACGTTTTAATGTAACACCAGACTCATCAGAAACAAAATGATGTTATGATTACATGATAAATTGGGCCAACATGCTGACACTCTGTATCAGTCCCTGTTCACTCTGTTATTTGTTGTGTCTCTTATTACCACAATATACATCCAATGATTGCTTATCAAGATTGTTTATCATTTTAATATTAATGAACCTCTGTTTTATGTGTTGTATGTATTACAGTTACTTGGCTTGTGTCTGGCTGGAACCATTATGGGTGCTTAGAACTTTTGTGTGCCTAGACACAACGGCGCACCAGACATCTGAAATATTGTTTAAGGAGATCTTTAATGTTTACTGTTTTCTGGGTTTCTTAGAAGTGTCTGGTTGCCCAGTAATGTTCCTTTGTGTTCTGTAGAAATGAGCCGGGCTTATCGCTCAAGCAGGCAATCCAATTCTGAATGGGGACGAAATCCATTCATTCAGACAAAGGTCCCACCTCCACGACCTGTTAAACCCAGAATCCTACATGCGTTTGTATGTATGTCTGCACTTATTGGTTTGGGAAAGGGATAGCACATAAATTAGCCTGCCTTTGCAGACCTTACCTTGACTCGCCTGCTTCCAAGAGGTAATTACCCCCCAGGTTTCTGATTTCAGTGGGGGGGGGGGGTAGGGGAATGGGCTCTTAGGCTTGGGACGGGATTGTTTAGCTGCCATTATAATGCATGAATGAGACTCAGCAGGTCACGGTTCAGACAGGCCTGAAGGATCTGATCAGAGGGTCACAGATGACCCCCAGCACCTCTGTGACCCCAAAAAGACACCCCCACTTCCCACAGCAGGCTTTGGGCTCCTACCCCTTCAGGGATCAGTGGCTCTACGGTCATCCCAGCTTTCTGGGCCGGAGCACTGAGCAACCCATTTGGGCACGGAGGCCGGACGCGGGGCCGCTGGAAAGCCGGAGCGCTCAGCTGGAACGCCAGTCAAGAGCAGTTGCCTCCAGGAATTCCCACGTTGCTTTGCTGAAGTTGTGCCCCCCTCCCTGCCTATTAAAACGCATTGTTAACCTTTCATTATGAGTGCCCATCTGCTGGTGAACGTCCCCCCCCCCCACACCCAACCCCCTCTGGCTTTTTATCCACTTATTTATTTATTTAACCTCTCGACTGTAGCGCCGCACCGCTCGGCCCGGAAGATGCAAGTTCACAATATATCATGGGACCTATTATGTGGCTTTGTAATAAATGTGCTTTTGAAGTCTTCGGCCACAGGAGCCGAGGGCCCCGGGCCCCAGATACCTGACACTCCACTTAGGCATCAAGGATTCATCCGTATGGATGAAGAAGCACATTTTGTAAGTGCAGGAGAATCGGTTTCCACGGTATTATTTTTGTCCCTTAAAAATCATTTGAGGAAGGGCGTCTCCTCTCCAGCATCGACTGGTGATCCATACCGAGCAGGAGTCCGGCACAGATTTGGGCTTGAAAATTGGGTTCTTCTGCATGTTCTTCTTTTTAGGTACGTTAAGAAGGACACAGAATTCGAAACAGGTCAGGGATAACCAGAACTCAGTTCTGAGGTGAATCGAGCAACACTAGACTATTTAACCTTCTGCGTTGGAATGGGGGGATAGGGTTTATTAAAGGTTCAAGTATCACCGAAGTCACGTGGCATGACGCACTGGCATGAGATGGGGGGTTTCGCGTCCTGTGAAGGAAGTACCAAGAGCGGCTGCTTATGGTCCATCTGGGCCGTTGTGGGCGACTTCCTCACGGCGGGGGTCTTCGACGGAGAAATGTCACCAGTATGTAAAGGTTTATCGAGTCGCTTCATTGCCTCTGGAAAGCGACTGCACAAACGGCGGGAAGGTTAATCGTGCCGATCTCTCTGCTTTTCCTCTGTCTCTCTGCAGGATTTGCATGAAATATTAATGAGCAAGCGGATTAACATTACTGGGGTTTGCTGCCGCCGGCCCGCCCGCGCCGCGTATTCCCTGCAGTGCTGCGGCCGGCACAGACGCGGCCCGTCCGGGAGGACGGAAAGGCGACTCGCAGCCATTCATGGGGGGGGGGGATGTGGCAGACGCAGGCCTCACGTGAAGGCTGAGGGAAATGATACCGGCCAATTGATGCTGTCCGGTGATGCGATACGGGACCGTGAGCCCGATGATGGCCTGATGCGGCATTGCTACAGCTGACGTATCGAGGCAGCCCTGAGCCAATGGCGGAGGCTCTCAGGTTTTTAGCCGCACCATGCTAAATGATGGGGCTCGTGGGAAACCAGAGAGCGGAGCCGTTCCTGACCGCGGCCTTTCTGCCAATATCGATGGGGCGGATCGATGCGCTGCCTTGGTATCGATACAGGTAGATCGCTGCTTTGCTATCGACGCGATTCTAACCTAACTGTGAACGTCTGTCATGTAATCATCCCGCGCTAAGCATGCCCTGTTGGCTGACCTGGAGAAAATAACACTTTTAGACATATTACATGCTGAGTAAAGCAAGTGCCGATTCTCCTTTTCAGTAGATGTAAGGAATGGTGCCGTTCATCACTTACGTGAAAAGGGTTAATAATTGCGAAGGCTGCATTGTCCCCTTGCAGGGTTGCTGCTTCAAATGGGCCCCATATTGGTGGGGGGCCAGTCTTTATACTTTGCTGTCCTCCCATATTACTAAAAAGAAGTTTTAAGGTAAAACCAAGGTTTTGCTTCAAGAAACAGGTTCTCAGCTGACCCCATTGTGTCTGCGAAACATTTTTTAAAGATTGTGAGCTGTTGTCAACTGTAAAAATGTTGATGAGCAGCGCAATAAAGAAACTAATGAATTATTTTTATATAGGAAGATTATACAGCATATCACTGGAGTGACCTTTCCATAATGATATCTTCCACAGAATCATATAAGTAGCGTGTATTGTAATCTTTAATGATAGCTTTTAGACAAAATAGCCAGGCTCCAGGTTACCTTACAGCATGCTGTCGTAGGAGCTTAGGGGCCGGTGGTCATCAGGGGGTAATGATTAATACAGAGCCAGAAAGAAAGCACTTCAGACTGTCCCATACTCATGATGTTAAGGCAACTGATAAATAGCTGTAGGTGCATTTTTTTTCCCCATTGACGGTGTTTAAGGGGGAAAAGGCAGAAGAGAGAGTGAAGAATGTGTCTGACTCACTGGGATATGGCACTGTCATTCTGCTACATTATGCTAATTCTCCTTGGGAAAATCCTTGGCTCATTTCATAGGGAATTTTTATTGTTGTCCAGCCTCTTTGATTTGTCTTCCATATCCAACATTGACAGGCTGCCACTTCAGGGGTTATGAGAACAAAGCCAGGGGGCGGCCAAGCAGAACAAATCCCCAGTGCCTGCTGTTTGTCTTTTTTTCTGTTTTTTTTTTTTTGCTGGATTCACCGCAGTTACAAACAGCTTAGAGGTGCCGGCCATCGCCATCTCTGTGCCCATTGTGTTCACACGGATGAGAATAGCCCAACAGGGTCACACATTCACCTTTTAGGCCTTGAAAAGTTTTAGGATGCTGAATAGCCCCTCAAATAATTTTTCATTATCATCAAATGCATTGTTCATTTGAAGTGCGGAAAAAGTTGGAATATTACAAGCCCCAGATGATGGGCCCTCAAAGGGAGACCGGGAAGCTAAACGCTGATCATATCACATCTCGTCACTTTGTGGCACTTTAACAAATCTGCACGGAGTGTTTTTTTTTTTTTCTTGTTTTTATATGCTGGCAACGACCTGTCTCTCTGGAACAGCGATGTGCTCTTCGTGAAGGACAAGGAAAATAAACACTGCTTTGTGACGCCGGCACACAGACGCCATAAAACATTCATGATCTCCGAATTTGAAAATTTAATAATGTTCACAGCATGCGTCCTATAGCCAGTGAGGGTCAGGCAGTGCTTCGGTTCTCAGTGTGCAGTGAACATCCTGCCCAAGACTGCGTAGAAGCAGGGAAACTCTCTGCGTTCTCCTCCTATTCCTGTCCCATTACGACTCCACTCCAAGACCCCGGCGCTTACCCCACCCCTCCCATCCTGAAGTACGGGGCCTGTGATTTGGGCACCTTTATGTATGAACCACAGGAAGTCGAATCTTAATGGCCCTAACCTCTATTTAAAATGTATGTGTTCTCTAGACAGCACATTAAAAACACCACACTAGACTTTTTTTTTTTTAAATAAAATGTTATTACACTTGTGAAAAAGGGGAAGTTGCAAAACATCGTTCGTGAAAGTGAAGGTTCATTGTGCACCATGAAACTGGTCAATAAACAGAATCAACATTCACTGTTGACCGTGAAACTGGAAAATCAAAAACAAACCCATATGTACTATATTAAGCATCTCTTTTTTAATATACAGTGCAGTACTCTTTTGTTGAATTAAACTCCAAATTTAGGACAAAAATTCCCTAGTTTTGAATAACTGCCCAGTTTTATTTTCACCTTCGGTCCTCATCCAGTTATTATGAAAGGTTTGGAAGGATTCCTGAAACCTGTTTGATCTCCATTTGACTCCAGAGGCCTTTCAGGGGCAGCGGGGGACACCGGGGTGAACTTTTTGTGAGCCTGTGGTCCGCCAAGCTCTGATAGGTCGCCTAGCAAGTAACCTGTGACAGGTGTCTCGTTCCAGCCAATGCTGGACCAAAGAGTCGCCTTGTCGACCTGTGACCTCGAGCATGCGTGCAGCTGAAATGGTATCCACCTTTTATGGAGAGCCATATAACTTCTAGTGAGGTACCTGGAGAGTAGGCAAGGGTCAAGTGCTGTGTGATTTGAGTGACTGAGTGGGTGATTTTAATTGTGTTCCTTTGACAATAAGTGTTAAGGTGGAATATTTTTTTTTGCTCTGTTAATGTATTATGTGTGTAATTATATATATATATATATAGGAGTCTTCACACCCAACATTAAATGGTACATGTATTGGTGACTTTCTCATTTTTGAGGCAGAGGGGTGGTGAAATGGACAGCAGTTATGGGGGGGTGGTAGCAGAAGAGTGATTCAGAAGCAGAAATATTCAAAGCAGATAGTTTTCTACTATGGGCCCAAGTTACCAAGGACAAAAAAATAGAGTGCAGCCGATTATAATCTGTATAGCTAATGAGGTCAAGTACACTGAATTATTATCCGTGGTCATGATCATTTGACTACCCCACCCAGCCCACACCCCCACAAATAGTGTTTCCAACCATCCTTTCTACAAGGTATCTGCATACTGTATATACTAACATCAAAACCATGCAATTATATCCAAAAAAATATGCAGGACCCTACAAGTGCACCCTATGATGTCTCATTTGGTAAAAATAAACATTTTGGTGCAATTTTTAATGAAATGCCTGAATGTTAATAGCAAAGGTATGGGTGCGATCGTATTCCCGGAGGATTTGACTCTCCAGTATACTGACTGATCATATTGGGTCAGTACCGTTCGCTCTTGTCGGTTCATCATTCATGTTTCCTGCACTCTCAAATACAGAACATAGCGTGTATAACATAATACTATCCTACAGCAAGAGATGAGATGTCTGAATATGATGCACGCAAAATGTCATAACAGGACACAGGCCAGTTGTCATAACAAAGCAGAGGCCTTCCAGCAGCTGTAGTAACAGGCCTGCCTGAGTTTTGCCTGACGGCTTTGCCTATTGCAGTAGGCTTGAGTTCTGTCACTGAGACTTCATGTCCTGAGTACTTGAAACTAGGTCCAGTCTTAAGCAGCGGGTCTTTAAAGTAATTATGTACCGTGAGCAGTAATTGAGGTCGATTTCAGCTGTCTTAATTTTTTTGTGCACTTTTTCCTTGCATTTTTTTTGTTCATTTTCATTGTCACACATGTGGAACTGTTAAAATTTGGAATGCCACATAATCACAACCAAATGATGTTTTTGAAATGTTTTTATTTCGGGGTTCATTTTCAGCCTTTGGAAATGACGATTGCGAGTGGAATGCACAAGAAAAGACCTCAGCGGGAGTCGACCCACCCCCCATGCCTCCACACACCATCAACGCACAGTACAAACCTATAGTAATTCCCTTGTTCGCGCTATAAAAGTCTTTATGAGCAGACGGCCTATTCAGGCTTCCCCAGAAAATGCTTAATGTCCTTAATGTAGGGAGAAAAATGGAGAGTGAGGAATGGGTTGTTGCACTTGTTAGTACTTCATTTATAAATGGGCGAAGATGGAGGCAGGAACCCCAAAAGTGAAAAGAGGCATAGACTGTGCCCCAGCGGTGACCAAGGTGAGGCCGACGAGGGGGGCGGAGCCAGAGTAGGGGCTCCTCGCTGCACACTGAGCTACAGAAAGGAGGTTGTCCTCTTGATAAACTCCCCACCCTATCCTGACCCTCCCTCTGCGGGGGGACAGGGGCCGCCGGGCTGTTTGCGATGCAATCGATTGGTCATGGAGGCTCGACGGGTTAAATGACAGAATGGCACATTTCTGGGCCCGCTTCCATGGCAGATGTTTCCTGGGAAACATTTGAATGGGAATGCCTGAGGCCGGGCTTGTTGGAGCAACAGGTCCGCAGAAGCTCTTGTCGGAGAGATATGGGCACCTCGACATGCTAGAAGTTTCTCTTCAAGAATATCCGGACGCGTAGCGAAGAAGCAGACAGGCGCACCAAGTCAGATATGGTTCCCTGGGTTCTAGACTACTCCTGTCAGACCTGAATGTCCTTGAAAAACTTTCTTTTCCTTTAACGTTAAGGGAATAAAGCCACCATATCATAAAAAAGACTCATGGGTGGTTGGAGGTATGCATTTCAGGTACTGTGACGTGACTGCAGTTTGACAGCACTTTGAATACTTTGTGGAAGACATACGATGGAACAGTGTTATCGCCGAGAAAGTCATTTAACACTGAAAATAGGGCTTGACCCTCTAGTGTTGTCATAACTCAAGCTGCAGCTTTCGAACCGCCCTGCATCGTAGTAACTTGCAGGTTATAAAGCGTTCTGGCGGCAATGGCTTATGACAAAACCAAAACAAACTGTCAGAGCCTTATATTACACCAACACCAGGGCTTGAGTTACAGAATAATGTTTGGAGAGTGGTAATTGTGAGAGTGCTCAGCTGTTGTTCCAAGATAATTCTTACGATGGGGAGAAAATATGTTTTTCCAACATTAGAACTATGTTAACATTCTAAGAAAACAATGTGCCGGGTTTCCTGAAATATTAGCTAATAGCTATATTTCACTGTGAACCAGCCAAAGCAGAGGAGCTACATACTGACAGTAGAGCCCGAAAGGTTCTTTTGGAGCAGAGAACGGAGCAGTTGGGTCATTGGGGATATGCATGACAGGGGAATAAGGTTCCGTGTGATGGGAGCAGCAGGTCAAGAGGTCTGGAGACATGGAGACATGCTAAAGACCCCCCAGAATCTTCCATGGGAGGTGGGAAATAGGCAGCAGCGGCTTCTGATTGTGGGAGGAGCCAGAGCCAAGGTGAGGTACATTGAGAACATGGACAATGACCTTGTGGAACTCACACATTTTGAAGGAGAACTTTTTTTTTGTTCTCTTTACCCCAGAGCTATTTCAGGATCTAAAGTACAATGTCATTTTGGCAACAAAACAGCCAGAGCCTTTGTGCTCTACCGCAGAAAATGGTGAGCACTGGTAAGCTTGACAAGGAGGCAGCTTAAGCAGAGCTGGCCCTTGAACACACCTCAGATCATACATCTTATTTTAAAATTGCAGTCCATGTATACGTGGCTTAGACAGAACGAACGGCATATATGAGAGATTAATTGTGGACCGGGTTAAACTGACAGGGAAAAGTGTAAGTCATTTGGTCTGCTCTCGCCTGGTTGGCAGACAACAGTCTGTTTGACAGAAACCAGTAATTGGGAAAACCTGGCTGTGGTTCGAAGTCTTCAAACACCCCCCGTAGCCTCCGCCCCCCCCCCAGCCGCCCTGCCTTGGGTGCTTGACTTGCAGCTTCCAAATCCCCCAGTTTGAGCGTCCGTGTAATTTCCACTAATTTAGTCTTCGGTTTCACAGGAACAGTGCTTATGAAATCTGATGCTGGGGAAGGAAAGTGTCTTGACAAGAAGTAAAACTGAAGTAGTGTTGAGGTAGGAATTAAATCCCAGCTCCGGTGTGGAGTGAGCTGTCAGCTGAAGACTCATTCCTGTGTCGCCTGCAATTAGGTTCTTTTTCAGCTGTTTGTCATTTTTTTCTGAAGAATAATTACGTTATGAAGTTCATGGCTACCTTATGCAACGTATGCGATTAGGAATTAAACCCGGAGTGATATTGATCTCTAGATTTCAGGTGCAGAAGGGGTCCTTGTTACTCAGCAGAGTAACATGAGGTGTTCTGACACGTCATTAGTCAGCTGGGCCTCGGCGAGACGCGGACTCTGCGAGAACCCGCCAGCAGGCCAGTTACCATGACACCCGTTTGGCGTTTGCTGCTGGCGCCTTCCTCCAGGCCCCTCTCGTAGCCAAGAGCTCTTCCCAGCAGGTGAGGGCTCCTCATTAGCTGCCGGGTAATTAATTGTCAGACACACAAAAGACAGACATCGGCCTCCGCGGGACCTTTTTAGGACCTCTTATCCTTTGGCACCTTTTAAATCATAAGCACAGTCTGGGTCAGCTCAGGGGCTCGTCTTTGTAGGGAGACCAAGGAGTAATTCATCCTCAGAAAGGCACCTTTCAGCAGTGCTTAATACAGGGTATATGTACTCCTTCAAAACAAGGTCCTGCTCAGGTTACCCCTGTGGGCAGGTCCGCCATCAGCAGATAAGATTGTCAACACAAACGGTGACATTAAAGGGGCCTCCTAAGAAGCCCGGGACTTGTTTTGAGAGTGCTGACAAAGGGGTCGGAGGGATCACAGGTGTTTGTCTTCACCAACTTGCTTCTAAAGGGTCACCCCTTCAACCTGCCGATTTCGGAATCAGACTCACGAGGAGAAACTCCGTGTCCCTCGGCCGAAGGGAAGCGTTTGGAGTGTTGGACCCAACTGGGCAAGGGGGAGGGAGTTTGTGCTGGCTAGGGCAGATGGCAGAAGGATGGGTGTCATCGGGCTCTCGAGGAGCCGGCGTTGACAGGAGCCCAGGGAGGTGGTCTCTCCCCAGGCAGATGGGTCCTCCTCGTTTGAAGCCCAGCCTTGGCCTCTCGGAGAAAGGCGCCTTCATCGGAAAGGGGACCTTGCCAAGCCTGGGCTGGGGCGGAATTAAAGGGAACGGCACGAGTGGCCCTGGAGGACGCTGTGACAGAAGGCCAGGGCAGGAAACACAGCCTCATTAAGCAGTCTCATTACCTCACCGTCAAGAGAAGCCATGTGATCTTCCGCTAGTAAAAAGACATCTTTGTAAATACAGGAGACCTACTGAGAATGAGTTAACTAGTTTGATGTGCAGAAATTCTGAATAAATAAGACTGTCAACTACGGGCCTGCACTCTCCAAACAAATTTCAGGCCAGATTCCTGTCCTCTGGGGAGAAGTGTGTGAATTAGTACAATTACAATTCTGCAGCGTTACCAGATGGCCGCTTTGATCCCTGTGACCAATCTTTGTGTTTCTTATAAAAAAAGGAGCCAAATTTACTGAAGCAGAAACCCGAACTAATTTCTATCAAATAATTATTTTTTGAATTTACATTTTTGCTTGCATCTTTGTTTACGTTTTTGCTCGATCATTTACTTTTTATGACCCGTGATTTGCCGTGTTGCTACTATCGTCGGCTTCCTGGCTTCCCAGCTCCATGCGTGCAGATTTCTGCCTCTTGTTAGACGTGCTGGAGGAGGCTGTATTGACGTTCTCTAGGAGCTCTGGGGAAGGCGTATCTTTGGGAATTGGTATCTCACGTTTCAGGGCCTGCTTTCATCTCAAGCATGCAGAGAAGCCCGGAGAGATTAAGAACTGCACGCGGTGCTGTGGAGTTTCTATCTGTCATTCTAAGGAGAATCACTGTGTATGTCTATCCACCTGTTTGCCTTCTCTGTGTGGGAGTTTCCATCAGATTTTTATTTATGTACACTCGAGCCTTATTACTCATGGATTTGCTTTTCATGGACTTGACTATTTGCTGACATCCATGGGTTAAAAAATATATATACTGGAAAGCTGTGAAAATAAAAATGGCTATACTATGTACACAAACTTATTATTATTATTATTATTATTATTATTATTATTATTATTATTATTATTATTGTGGTCCATGGTATTTTTTATTTGTTTTATCCCGAAATCATACACGAAAGCCATATATGGACAAGTAAGTATTTAAGAATCACAGCCCTGTATGACTGTTTTTTTATCTGCTTGGTTGTTTGCCTGCTTGTTTATTTTGGGCCCTTGTAGTATTTTACCTGTATCCGGGGATCTACATTCGCAACCATTTGGTTTTCAGACTTAATTTAGTGGAAGAACCTAGAAGACGTGGCTCGGAAAACGGAATTTGAGGAGCCGTTCATTGGGTGGGAAACGGAGATGTAATCGGCCGGGTGTGAAGCGAGCGTGAGAGCGGCTGGCTGCCCAGCCCGTGAAGAGAAAATGGGTTCCGGACAGCAATCTGCAGGGCCGGCCGGCCCACGGCCCGTGGATAACGATGCATAGTGAATCGATGATGGTGTAACAGATGTTTTCAGGCCCATTTGTGCATCGCGGCGATCGATTCGCGGCGATCCGACCTCTCCTAACTCCCTCCTGAATCTCGCCGAGCTTGAAAAGCATCGGGATCTTGGTTCTTCCTCTTTGCCGGGCCTGACCACGCCCCTTATAGTTGCAGCATGTGGTTTTTGGGTCGCATATGATTTACATGCAGATGAAAACGGGGGCCCAGCTGGTGACCTGACACTCGATACACTGCAGGCAGCGTACTGTCACGCCCCGGTGACATGTGGGCTAGAAGCCTCGCGGGCGATCGTTTCCACGCACCTATACAGCCTGTGTCCCACGGCCTTCACATGCCAAACAAGCAGGAATCCTGATTAACATTCCCGTCCGACCGTCTGGCTTCATTGCATTAAATAAACCGCTGCTGTTGTGCCATTTATGACTTTTTTCTTAAGGTCAATTCCGGGAAAAAAGGACAAAATAATGTCAAGATGCAGGACTGTGTGTGATTCAAGTAAATTGCTTTTAGTAGTATTTGGAGAATCAAAAAAAATGTACATTAAAAATTGTGATTTGTATGATAAATAGTACGAAAATATAAAATACAAGCTGCATGCTTGGAGGAAAAATGGAAATATTACCTTAATGGATTTTTTTTTTTTGGTTGTCGTTTTAGCATAATTACTTGTGATACATTATGTGTGTTATGGTGTGGATTTGCTTTTCAATCTGTGAATTAATGTCAATTATTTTATTTGCAAAACAACATGGCTTTGGGGGAACCAAGAGAGGCAGCATGAAATAGTTTGCGAATTGCTTGAACTGTGTACAAAACGCTCACGACTTGCACCGGGATTTTTGGCCACAGTTAGATATTAGTGTTTTTTTTTTTTGTTTGTTTATTATATTATTCATAACTGTGGTGGGTAGTTTAGGGCCACCAGAGACCCCAGACAACAAAGCGAGGCAGCCGGGCTGCCTTATCCCATGCGCTAAACAGCGAATCATGTAAAACTTGCTGCATATTCACAGCGGCTGTGGTTGCTGTGTCTTCCCTCTGGAACAGTTACGCTGCCCATGCTTTTTCACAGCCAATCAGCTGTGGAGCTGGAAAGGTTAAGAGTGACAGGGAATATGCGTGATAGTGAGTAACAGTTTCTGTGCCGTGTATCACAACGAAGGGAATCGCCGCCATTCCTGACATGTGCTCTGTGTTTGCTGGCCAGGTCTGGATTCTCCCTCATAATCTATGCAGATGTGTCTCGTTCAGGTTATTTACTTTCGGTTTGAGGGGGCTCTGGAGGCACGACCGCCCAGAGCAGCGCCACACAGCACTAATTAATGTAATGTATCACTTTCTGTTATTGTAATATCGTAGCCCGCGTTTCGAAACTGCAAAATGCCAGGGGAGGCCGGCAAGGGTGGGGCTGAGGTCACGCTCCATCTAAAAGTCACCAGAGGGTTTAGGGCAGTGTTTCTCAACACTGTCCATGTTTGCTCCCTCCCAGCACACCCATGCCAGGTATTCGGTGTTCTTTATTGGCTGGACGCTGAGAGGGAGCAAAAATGTGGACTGTCTAGGGGTCCCAGTGGACTGGTTTGAGAAACACTGGATTAGGGCTGATTGTGCCATCTAGGTTTATGCGGCCTGGGAGCAAGGGGACGCTATGGAGACCCGGCCTGCTTCTGAGAGCCAAAAGAGGGCTGTGTCGCGTCGCCGTTTTCACGCCTGCGGCCCCCCCCCCGCTCCCCATTGCAAGCTGTCCCCCGTGGAAGGCAGGATTGGCATGGGGATTCGGGGAGAGGGGTGGCCTGGGTACCCTTCATGTCTCTAATTGGCCACGGGTGAATAGCTGTGTCAGAGCGCCATGTGCAGCGAGAGATGCATGTAGCATGGGGAGGGAAGGGCCTGGGGGGTCGAAGGCAGCCCCCATGAAACATGCCACGTGGTGCCACACCTCCCAGCTGGCAAACTGCAGCGGCCGCACCCACCATCCTATTGTGATGGAATGCTAATTTACGGGAAAAGGCCTTTATAATAATAATGATAATAATAATAACTGGCTTTTGCGCGCTGTGGCCCCAGGGTATGGACGAGCCAACCGGCGAGAGGGTCTTTGTCTTCCCTCGCCTCTGTCGTTTCCTCCTCAGCTCCCCGGACTTCTGCCCTGACCTTGGCACACCTCCAGCAGAGAGTCTGAGTCCCCGTGTCTTTTATCGTGCATCTCATTGGTTAATACACTGCTCCCCGCAGCTTTACTGCTGTTCCCTTTCAAAGATGCATTTGGCTTTTAACACTCGGGGTCTTTAGATATGCTTAAGAATGGCACCGGTTCCAGGAATATTAAAGACTTCCCTTTTGAAGCCGTTTCATAGCAAAACAGAGCTGGCTCTGAAATACCGCAGGGAATCCAAATGAAATATGCATTAAAAGCAGCTTGCTTGCTATTAGGATTTTGAATTGAAAATTACAGCCCCCTCTTCACTGGAGGAAAAATAAACCTTCCCCCCCCCCCCCCCCCAATCTCTACGCTGTGCGCGTTACCGGCAAACCTGTGGCCCGGAAATGGAAGCTTAGTCCGATAGGTGGAAGCCTGAGTGACCCCTCTCTGACTGCCGTGTCTGGGGGACGCCCAGGGGGCCGGGGGGGCCCACAGGAGGGAGGCAAAGAGTCGAACGTGTGTTATAAGGGGAAGCCCAGGTGCTGCAGACAGCTATAGGTGCTGTGTGATATCATCAGAATCCTCTAGACAGAATTAAACACTGAAATCGGCATTTATACCCAAAAAGGGCTGCAGATTTTTAAAGCACATGCCGCATCTTCGCCTGCGTTAAACTTTTCAAATAATCTTGCCATCAGCTGATCTAGCCGTCAAACTTCTGCACGAAAAATTGGAGAGTGATTGGGCTAGAGCTTCTGGCTCGCTCGGGCCATCTCGCCATCTCGTTTTGGAATTACTTCTCAAGACGGATAATCGTAATGATGCCCTACTCACTTCGCGAGTGTGAGGGCTCCGGAACTTCCCGCCTTCATAAGCGGTGGCCTCTCCGCGATGGGGATTAATGGCTGCCGCGGAGCAGGCCAGGCAGCGTGCGGATCCTCGGGGCGGCGTGCGGATCCTCGGGGCAGCGTGCGGATCCTCGGGGCGGCGTGCGGATCCTCGGGGCAGCGTGCGGATCCTCAAGGCCGCGTGCCTCGCGGTGTGGCCCTAGGCGCCTCTCTCTTCTCCAAAGGCAGGGCTCTTTGGCTAAGCAGCCCCCGCTCTGCTCTGCCATCCTGCCTCCTCCCCGATTGATCGGGACTTTGAGCGCCCCACCTTGTCTATCAAAATCCCCCTCGAGGTGCTATCTGTCACTCCTGCTCCCTCTGCCGGCCCCCCCTCCCCCCAGCAGCCCCGTCGCCGTGTCGATATCGACGTTGAACAACAGCGCCTGGTACGTGTGGCCTTGGGGATGAGGGGGGGGCAGTTCCGGAACCTAACCCAGTTTTCGAAGCGTGAGCCCTGCCCAGAGACGCACATCTGAAAGTAAAATCGAATTGTGCTCCGCGTGATTTAAAATAGCATTTTAAAAATCTGTTCTTTTAAAAATGACTCAGAGGCTGTGTCTCTCAGTCTGCTGAACCAACTAAAAATACCACAATCCTTCTTAAAAGCATATTTTAAGACTAAATCTGTGTTCTTATTGTGGACATTGGAAGGGATGAGAAAGAATGAAAGAAAGAAAGTATTATTAGAAACTTTTGGGACGCTGGTGAAAAAAGGGCTTATCCAGTCTGGGGTCATGGGGTCCTGGAGCCCCTCCAAGGCAGGGGACACCCAGGGAGGGACGCCAGCCCATCACAGGGCACATGCGGCCTAGCTACTTGCAGGAAAGTCATGCTGCACAGGGAGAGCGGGCAAACCCCCAAACCAAGGAGCTGTCCCCTTTGCCACCCCATACTAACCTGATTCAAAATAATACTTAATGACATGCCGTCTTGATGTCTTATAAAATGCTTGTATAATTAGAATAGACGATGGATAGGTATCTTTTGGGCCGTTGGGGGACCCCAACACTTTTTTCCCCCGGTTATTGCGGCAGTTGTCAACAATGACTAAATCTGGCCCTGATTAAAACACTTGTTAGGAAGTCTATACAGGAGTGGAGCAGAATTAGCGCGGATTAGCATTAGCGCCAGGGCTCCCTGCACCTCGGGGTCCCATAATGAGGTATCGACAGCGTAAACAGGTATGACTGATACAGATGTGATGTGACAGTGGGGCCCGGCGACGGGGGGAGGGCCATGCTCCAGGAGGCAGGGCAGCTTGACAGCGATCCATCTCTGCGCCCCTGCGCCCCCGCCCGCCCCCGCCGGCCTGTCAGGCGGGACTCCTCCACTGGTTCTGCCTGCTCACTCCCCAGCCCCAGCAGGCCTGACAGCTACACCTGCTGGTTCCAACCTGGGAGGCCCGTTTCAGGCCTGGCACCCCCCCCCCCCCTTCT
>JAODJW010000033.1:21284907-21298781 GCA_026777045.1 Hyperopisus bebe
ATCTATCTATCTATCTATCTATCTATCTATCTGTCTATCTGTCTGTCTGTCTGTCTGTCTGTTTGTTTATCTGTCTATCTATCTTGCTCTGGAAAAAATGAAGAGTGCACTCTTTATTGAAAAAAAACTGCATTTTTCAATGCTGGTATAAATCTGGTTCTGCTGGCAGAGGCTACGCTGAGCATCAGGTCGCTTCCAGGTTCATAATTTCTTAAAAAGTGCGAAACAAGAATAAGATGAAGCAGGAGACTCTGGCAATAACCAAAAACTAGCCAGGTAGAGGGCAGAAGCGACATTGTAATACCAGAGATGACTGTCAACTTATCCGACAGTTTCTCATGAATCGGAGGATGACACCAAGTGACCTTCAATAGGAAAGGGAAACATTAGGTCCAGGTGTGAAGTGCACTGCTAGGACAGTTCATAACAGGGTCCTAGAAGCAGGACTGGAGATTCAAGATTTAAAAGATTTATTTGCTATTAGTACACACACAGACAATACCGGTACATAGAAATTTTTGTGCAAAGTGCTTGCAGTCAGCAGTAAAGAAGAGAAATAATTAAAAGCCAGGATAGGTAATAAGGACACAAAATAAGCAGTAAGAAGACATGGTAAAATACAATAAAATACCCACTTTTAAACATCTTGAGATGCAAAAATAGGTAATAGTGAAGTCTCATAAAGCAAGAAAGAAGCCCTTAATTAATGTGAAACACAGAAGGGCCAGGCTGCAGTTTGCAAAAAAAATATCTATTATACACAGACACACACCCATAAATTGAGAAATGAGTGAAACAAAAAATTGTGCTGTGGTCTCCTAATTTTTTCAAGAGCTGTATGTATATAATAAATATGACCACAATATTTGTGTTTAGAATTACGATCTATGATATAGATAATTTTTCCGGTTTGTTTACAAATCAGCCGGATTATTATATGTTTAGAAATGTTATTTACCATTTAACCACTTAAGCAAAAATTCTGTGCTTATGAGAAACACTCATATGATTATAACACTAAGGTACATTAAATACTGCACATGTAAAAGAAACTGACTCATTATAGCAAATTTGATTTTTTTTTTTTTTAAGTTTCAAAAATTTTGCATACAAATGAACATACACTTCTGAACTCATTTCACAACAAATGCAAAATAATAATAATAATATATAACCACCTGTTGGACAAATGGTATCTTTGCAAAATTTACAAATTACAGCAGATTGATCTACGTTGAATTACATTTGAAAATCCAGACCATTTCCACACAATTGAAGTAGAACCTTTTTTGTAAACAATTCTTCATTAGCAATGCCCCACCCTGTTTATTTGACTGCCTAGCTATGGACTGTTAATACTAATAATAATGTTTACCGCGTGACATGAGTATAATATTTTTAGCGGTCGGATGATAACGTTTTTTTTTTACCAAGTTAACTGATTAGAAAAGATCAAATACATTTTTAGTTTACAATCTAGTTACAAGTTAACAGAAATTAACAAAGAAGTTAAATATAGACACAGTCTGAAGCTACTTTGTTTCACGTCTGTATTTTTTTCTGCAGTACTGTTACAGGCAGTGGCGTAGGACTTTACACATCCCCCCAATAAATCGATCCCTTTATTTAAAATTATTACGTTGTGTCTTGCTGGTTTGTTCTGCCGTTATAATAATAGAGCTCAGTAGTGCCTTCGTAACTGTGCCTTCAATGGAAAATCAGCGCAGCCACACTTTTCCCAGGTAACTCCTCCACAACACATACAACCACGGAAAAATAAAGAGACCACAGCACAATTTTTTGTTTCACTCATTACTCAATTTATGGGTGTACGTCTGTGAATAATATACGATTTTTGTTTTGCTAACTCCAGCCTGGCTCTTCCCTGCTTCTCATTAATGAAGGGCTTCTTCCCTGCTTTATGGGACTTCAGTCCTGCTTCTAGGATCCTAGCAATGCACTTCACACCTGCACTTAATTTTCCCCATTCCTTTTGAAGGTCACTTGATGTCATCCTATGATTCATGACAAACTGTCGGATAAGTTGACAGTCATCTCTGGCATTAGAAAGTCACTTCCCTGCCCTCTACCTGGCTGGTTTCTGGTCGTTCCCAATGTCTCCTGCTTCACTTTATTGTTGTGTATTGCTGTCTTAGAAATTTTTAACCTTGAATCAACTTGTTGCTCAGCATAGCCTTCTGCCAGCAGAAATAAAATTAAAGCAGGATATAAAAATGCGGATTTGTCTTTTAATTTTTTCCACAGCTATATGTGTATAATGTGCTATTCCTCTGTCTTGTAGGCTTATGTCGCTTTAGGCAAAAGCATCTGCTAAATAAAAGTAAATATAGTTATCGCAATTCTCTCTATTACTCTGAAACACTTATCATGGGCACAGTTGCAACCGGACACAATAAATTATCGTCATATTGCCCACCACTAGCTAGTGTTACTGTCCTCAGCATGCAACACTAGTAGGCTAATGTTGTGTCCACAGATGTTGAACTGGCTAACAGCCGATACAGGAATATTTTATGCTGTTGTCAGGATGGCGTTGTGTTTTTATTTGCTAATATTTTAGTCATTTAGGGTTCCAGGTACCTGGAGAGCCGAGCTGTAAGCAGGAGTTTAACACATCGCCAGGATAAAGCAGAGGGACTATAAGAAAATGTAATTGGCCAGGAAACGGGTGACTGTAGCTCAAACCAGATATTAAGGGAGTTTCCAGCGAGTGGAGATGAGGTGTTCTGTCTTTGCAGTCCCGCTGTAGTGTGGGTTTCTGTTTAGTGTTTGGAATAGTGTTATTTAGAATAGAGTTATTTAGAATAGTGTTATTTAGAATAGAGTTATTCCCATAGGTCCCCTAGGGGCTCCATGGGGCCCACAGGGCAATTACATGTACAGTAAGTTCAATTTTATGTGTGGTATAGGTAAGCCTCCCAAGTAGAGATTAATATTTCAATGTAGTTTATTAACGAGCCAAAGGGAAATTACAATGTGTTTATTAGTAATGCCTTGTAATGGATATCGCTGTATGCAGGAACTCTGTGATTAGAGTAATTTTTTGTTAATGATAGTGACTTATAAATATAGCTGTATTTACGACCGGCTATAGACACCTTTCCTATGACTCCTTGCCAGTCTTCAGCTAAGCCTGTGTATAAATGAGCGCAGGTCTGACCTAAGCACCAATAAAATGAAATTTGAACATTGACTAGTACAGTAATTGCGTGGTTTATTAAAAAGTACAAATGTTTAATTGCTTCTTAAGACTCCAGGGTTATATTTAAAGCATGAACCCTAAAGGTGTTAAATAAAATCTTCCAAGGAATTAAAAAAAAAATAGACAGGGCAAACAAATGTACTAATTTAGCACTGAAGTAATGCACAACTTGCTTATGTTAATTTATTATATAGATTGGTCCCTTAATATACAATATAATGAAAAACCACCCTGCTTAATTAAAGGTAAGTCCAGTGGGACCGATAATACGAGTTTATAATGCTGAGTGATTATTTAGAATTTTGTGTGATTTCCAATTGAGTTTGGAAAATGGTCCTTGTCCCATTCCCAGGGCTGTATCCTGTGTCCTTTATTGATCAGGATATTTGTATTTATTATCTGGAATTTACAGTCCATGTACCGTAGAGAATGGAGGTCTCACTTTGAAGATGTATAGTGCGCATAATTACTTTATTTACCCTTGTCTCCCCAGTTCTGCTTGTAAGCTCACATAACATAAAGTTTTCACTCATAGTTTGGTATTTTTTTTTCCATCCTTACATTAGGACCCAAGAGTTTACGTTGACTCTCCTGGCTTTCTGCTTGATGTACATTAATATCTACCAAAAGCAGAATCTGGAGTCTAGGCTGAACCCATCTAGTTGGTGACAATCCGCCCTAAACACCCCAAATACATTTTCTAGGATGTAGGCTGTGATTTTGGCATGCGGGTGATGGTGGATGTTCGGGAATGGATTTAGCAAAATTTCAGGTCTGTGGTAGCTTGAGGAACGGTGATATAGCATTGTCCCCTGGAGGGGGCGCTCTCAAGCGCTCGAGCTATCCGCCGTGCTGCGTGCTCTTGCTCACACATGCTCCTCTTCTTCCTCATCCTCTCGCTTGCAGATGACTCGGTGTATGAGTCCCCGGAGCCCTTCCTGACAGACGACAGCACAGGCGGCTCCTCTGCCGCCGCCCCCTGCCTCTCGCTCATGTTGGCCATGCTGCTGATGCTGCTCGTCTACTCATAGCAGCGTTACCCCACCCTGCCCCCCCCTCCCCCCCCCCCCCTCACCAGCTCCGCACCTGCCACCCAGCCCCCACCTCTAGGGGGCACCCTTCCGGACTCTCCCAGCTCCTCAGGAGCCATCTGGACAGCGCAAACCCGCATTGGCCTAACTCACAACACCTCCCCCATCCCCCACTGCTGTCACCGCTGCTCAGTGCCGCAGGACAGCTGATGCCCCCGTCAGCTCTGGATGTCCATGCAGCAGCCAGCAGGACGGAATGATGGAGCAGAGCTACGAGGGACTCAGCCCCTGCGGTGACCACACCCAGCAACCCCGCTCTTGTCATCTTGATGGATAACTGTGCAATTCAGCTAGAAATACAACTCATTTCAGTTTAAGGATTTTTCAGTTTTCTGCTGTTCCCCTTGCATCTCGATGGTCAGCTCACGCCATCAGTACTTACTTTTCTTCCCCAAGAGTCCCGTAAAAGAGCATCCTTTGTTCTTCTCATGTTTTTTTAGCCCAGGTGGTGATGTTTTAATTAGCGTAGGGTTGTGTCCACCTGTAGTGTAGTTTTGTTGCCGTGGATAAGATCTCGATCTTTCACGTGTGATCCCAGCTGAGCCTGGGCAGGTGGAGCCCTTATCCCTCCTACCTACTCACTAAAATGTCTCCATAAAATTAGAACATTCACCTTCTAGTACAGGCTTTTTGTGTAAATCTGCCAAAGACGCCCAATTAGATTTCCTTTTTTTTTTTTAAACTCGAGGTGGGGGGTGGGGATAATTTCGACGTTGAGCGAGCCCCGTTCAGCCAGAGAGCATTGTGGACGTTCAGAATCACAGCACAGTGCTCGCCAGAAAAAGGACAATGTTTTTTTAATGATCTTTTTTTCATATATTAAAAAAAAGAATGTTTAGTTAAAAATGATTCGACAAATTGCCTTTTTCACTGGTGCTGAATCAGATATTAATCTATTTGTCACGAGCTGCAGTGCCAGGTGGAAGGGGGACATCCTGTGGTGATGAAGTGTTTTGTGAATTATAGGTCTTGCTGTTCTTTCTCTCGTTCCCCTTCGCTCGTGCTCTCTCTCTCTTTTCCTCTCTCTCTCGCTCTGAATGTGGAATTTTTGCCTTCACACGCAGCCCCTGCTTCGCGTCCCCCACCCGCCAGCCGGCACGGCAGTCCCGGGCGAGAGGTCCGGCGCTGTGTTTGGCGCTGGGTGATCGGAGTCACTCGGCGACAGCCGGAAGCCCATGAGCTGCTGGTAATTGTGCAGGACTGAGGGACCCAGCCCTCTCTCTGGGAACGTAAGGCAGGCAAAGAAAAATGCTTTTCATTTTTTTTTTGTTTTGAATATCCGTAGCACTTCGGCTAAACAAATGGACACCTGTTTTGCGAATTTATATGTGACTGAGGCAAAGTGGACTCTGCCCAAACATTCTTCTGTAACGTAGATCAGTGGAATGATTACAGCAACGCCGATATAATGAAAGAAAAACATGCAAACAAAAATGTAATGAAAAGTTACCTAAATACAATTTTTGTACTTTGCTTTATTCTGTTATTTTTTACTTTTTACTTTTCAAAAAAAAAAACAGGAGAAATTATTCATAATTATTCATATGTGATATGAAAATATAATGTAGACCTTTGAATGATTAGAGTGATGATGGATCCAGTCTCCGCAGTCTCTGAAGTTTAGAGAAATCAACTGTTTTGCTATTGTCGTTGTTATCCTGCTTGTGTCACAATGCATTCTGGTACTTGTAGTCCTGTAATAATTCATTTTAAGTTGTTCATGTTGTGGGGTCGGGAGGGGGGGGGGTAAAAACTTGTTTTGATTTCCTATAAAATGTCTTTGTTTTGGCAAAGGAAAGCAACGGGGGAAAAATGAAAAACACAAATAAAGCTTTTTGTCTATAGCAGTAAAAACTGTTTTGCACCATGTGCCTAGGGCATCTGTACCTAGAAAATGCAAAATGATTATACTATGTCAGAATGTTAAAAACAGCTGTCGCAAACAATCATAAAAATATGTGTCTTCATTTTTCGTATGTATTTAACTGGGTCAAATTACAAGGTTTTGTTGTCAGATCATATGATGTATGGACACATGTGGCAGTTTGATTTAAATGAAATCTGTTGTGAGTATATATATTTTAAGAAAATGATGGTTTAAGCACGCCGTCATAATACTGTTAAAGACTTTCGCTTTAATTGTAGGGGCCTATGCCAGAATCAACAACTCGAGCAACACAGTGGGTAAGTTTAAATATGAATTAAATAGCTTATGTTACCAGCTGGATCTCATGAAAAAAAAATCTGAGAATCAGTTTATGTGCTTATGGACCTGTGCAGATAGATCCTTCTAGGTTTGAAAAAGTGGCTGCTACAGATTTTTTAATGTCAACTTCGGAATCACAGAGCTATCATCTGATTTACTTCATGTCATTCTGTCACTGGAGTGAGGAGTGTGTGTTTGTTCGTGTGCATGTGTGTGTGTGTGTGTTTGTGTGTTTGTGTGTGTATCAAACTCTTTACCGTGCAGGGGATATCTGCAGAAACTCGCAGAAGCGATTTCAAAGGATCGATACTTCACTGCCATGGAAGCTGGGGCAGGTTTTTCAGATAAGAGTCCAAGCTGGGAGATTAATGACAAAAATAGAAAAAAAAAACAGAAAATAAATAAAATATAGAAGCAGATGCAATGAAATACCACTTCACGGTCTGGCTCATGTGTCAGCTTAGCTAAGCATAAGCCTTAAGAGAGAGGGAAACTCACGTCTAAAGAGAGACGAGAGAGATGTTTGCCGTGTAAAAGGAATCGAGATCAGGAAATGAGGTTTGATGGCTCCGAGTTCTGTAAGGATCCACCTGTGGGGACAACTGCTACCTTCGGAGGCTGGAAAGTGGGAGGTGGGATAATTGGCCGTAGAGAAGGACATGTTTTCATGGCGATGTTTTCTCCTTAATTCCCTGATGGAGGCGGCCCCCGCTGTTTGTGTCCAGAGAAACCCCCATGGTCCTTTGCAACTGCTAATGGGTTTGCTGATGACTGGCAGCAAGGAGTTACCATTATGGTCCTCCAGCACAGCCGCTGCAGGAATAACATACACAAACGTCTTATCAAATATTCCCTAAAATCTCTGCAGAAAAATTCATACTGACTTTCTCAAAAAAACAAAAAAAAAAAAACTGAAAAAGTTTTCTCTTTTTTTAACCTTTTTCTTTTTTGTATTTGTGAATTTTTTCGTTTTCTGTTCTGGTAGAATATCAACCTGCAAGAATTTGCAGCAAAAATGCATAAAGGGGAGAAAAAAAAATAGCCAAACAGCAAATATTTATTTCTTGGTGTGCTAATGCTCTTTTTTGTCCTATGTTTCTGTCAAACATTTTCGTTTGAAAAGGGTATGAAGGGTATTTTTTACTTTAACGAATCGGGATGATTAATCGTCCATATCGACCCCCAGAATTGTTGCTTACTCTGAATATGTTTTCAATTTGAAATTTGTGACCCATCATAAATTAATAATAAAGTTATACCTCAGCCACCACGAAACCATTGTATAATCACTCAGATCAGAAGCTGTATTTTACATTTTTTCAGGTACACTTGTGGCATAATCTGCAGGACTGAGCTGTGAAACAATTTAATCCATCTATCCATCTGTCTTCCAACCACCAGTGTAGGGATATAGCTAGGGGGTACACAGTTGCCTGGGTGAGAAAATGTAATGTCATACAATATTATATTTAAGCAGAAAATTGACCAGATTAATGTCAGAGGTTTATATAAGTGTGGCCAAACAAAAATAAATGAGTGGCTTTCAATCTAGTCCCAAAGTGGGAAATTACAGGAATTTTGCGTATTCTGCTTGCATGTCCACATGACTAAACAAATCTAATGCATATATTTTAACACTCTCATTACGGACAACATAAAACGCACATTACCTATTTCCTCAGTGATTACAGGTGATGTAAGAGATTGATCTGACTCTGCTTAATCCTAACAGTATATTTTAGATATTATTTTTAAAAGGAAATGCTTGTATGAATGACACATATTTTAAAAATGTCCTGTTGCTTTTCAGATAAATTATGAAAACAACGGGTACAACACAGCACTCCTTGTGGGAGTCTAACCACTGACCCACAGGTCAGAAGTCCATTTGCTTAACCCCAGTGCTAACAGGTATCCCACTGTTTATACAGACGTACATTGCATCAACTTCCATAAAACACTCAGCTACATTTCAGCCATTTAAAAAAAGTACCTTGCATTCACATGTTGTTCCAGGTTGACTTTGTTTTTTATACACAGTCTGTCAGGAAACTTTGTTTTTTAAGTAGGTAAGTTTTTGTTGCAGTGTAACAATATATGAAATTGTTACTTTTTATCGTGTTTAAAATCTGTACATGAAATACTCCTGAACACATTTGTTGTCTTTTTTTTTTTTTTTTTTACAAGTTTTCATGTTTAATTATCTTTGGCTGTTCTTATTACTGCAGCGGTATTGATTTTAAATGCTCACAGTCTTTTTAAAATAGTCTGTAATGTGAAAAATAACTATTGCAGCACACTGTTGTCATACAAATTAGATCATTTTGGGATATACCGGTACTGTGCCAAAGTGGAATCTTCATCTTAAATGCTACCCTACGCTGTGACCTACTTTTATCCGTCAAAAGTTAAATATATCCCTAGTTCTAGATATACCAGAGCTGGAACGTCTGGGAAAATTTATCGTGGAGAACCTGCCCGATCACCATAATTTACTGTGCAGGAACCAAACTCCAGGACCAATTTTTAATCCCAGTCCAGCCCTGAGATAGACGTACTATATTTATGTGTTACACTGATCAGATGGGATAGCCAAACATTTTCTGCAGGCTTAAAAATTTTGATGGAGCTGAACTTATGACGGGAAGCAATCTTCGTCAGCTTCCGTTTGCATCCACTGGCCAATTAGATGCGGCTCGGGAATTTCTATTGCTATTTTCCAAAGAAGATGAGAAGATCATTGAGACTGTTTACTTCTATGTGGAACTTTGTAACTGCAGCCCATGTGCATACAGAAATAGAAGAAATATGTGAGACTGGCATCAAGTCAGCTCCTCCACACGCCTATCAGCCTGCTGCTATGGAATTAAAATAATTGTCAAACTGAATAGCTAGTCACCATAAGTAGTCAAATACATACTTTAATTACTAGTCATATAACCAATTATTACACAGGTGTAACAACTATAAAAACCACTAGTAAAGAGGTATGAATGGTTGAATGTTCATCCAACACCCAAGAGGAAATCCGTCAGTACACATATGCAGGACTTACTGTGGCTTTTCCTGCAGCCTCCTCTCCCATTGGACGACAAATTTAATATTATTTACAGGAGATGGCCTCACATGTATTCCACCTGGGCGTCTGCCCCATCCCAAAGGAGCAAGGATTTGAGTAGATTTTTATGATTTTTATTTGTAATCATCCCATGTAAAAATTAGGAAAAACTGAGAAAGGTAAACAATTCTTACTGTTTCATGATAATGGCAGAAAAAAAAACGCTTAAAAAAATCAAGATACACTTTAAAAGCCAGAACATTCATGGGAAGAGAAGGGAGAAACTAAAAGGATGGCCTAGAAAAGTAAGAGTCAGATATAAGCATCAATTCAGTGAGTTTTTAAGAATTTGGAAAATGATGGGAGGGTCGTGTTTAATGCATTCATAAAGTCAACTGAGTCATTTAGCAAACTGCAAAATTGCTGAATCTTCAAGCATTTCAGAAGTCTGTCAGACATTTGTTACTTTTAATGACGTTTCCAAGATGCATATATCTGAGTAGTTATCGAGTAACACGTTTTATTTTATTTTCAGGTGGCTTAGCCAACGCAGTAAAACTGGACTGTTACCCTCAAGGCAACGTTGGGGTATCGTGTTGTATGGGTCTTAGTGCCTCACTGAGGCCTTCTCAGGGTCTGCGCCTGGTGTTCACGCATTATGGCTCCCTCCTGCTGGCACGCGAGAGCCGTCCTCCTCCTCTCCCACGAGCCTCGATTGGCGGCCCCGAAGCTGCTGCAGCTAGCACAATACTACGTTGCTCTAAGAAGTGCGCCACGTACGTTTTCCATTGCCAGCCTGGGCGAGAGATGTTCCGGAACGCACGGGAGTACCACCAATAATGTGAGCTGAAAATGATAGGCAGTTCCAAAATGTGACATCGCCAGGCGATCTTTTGAGGGAGAGAAGGCAGGAGAAGTGCCAGTGATGGCAGTCTGGCAGCTGCTGTCAATGTGAACTCTTTATGCTGGAAATCTTCCTGCGAGATTTTTTTTTTTTTGCCATTTTAAAATTGCAATAAATGCTTTCTATTTCTAATGCCGCGAAAATAATTTAACCACCTGGGGCTTGTGCCACACGTCTTCCAGGGAGACAAGGTATTCTTTTCCCCAGGAGAGACCTTCTTTGGCCATATTCTTGCAGAAAGCTCACCAGAGGCCGCAAGGAAAATGGTTACAGCCTCACCCATTCCAGGGGCTTCCAGGGAAAAGTTTCCTGTGTTTGGTAATTCTGATCCCACATCGCTGGCATTAATGAAAATGCTGGGAATAATGTGGAGGAAACTATATCCCATTGAGCAGCCTGGTGTCACTGTCACCCAGCTAAAAGAACAGAGTGGACATGCATCCTCCTCCCAGTCAACAGGGTGTGCTGAAACGATACAGGCAAAAGAAACATCAGGACACCTCCAGAGAGGAACATACGCACACCGCTGCAGGGAGAGGTGAGGCCTCGACACCCACCGTGGGCGTGATTAGCATGCGCTCTTAATCACTGATAACACAATTAGCGACTAATAAAGTAAACATAGGGAGGTGGGCTGCACCAGGCAGTGACTGACAGCAGACAACAAGTGCAGCTGCTCTGGATTTGAAAGCTGCAGTCCTCCTACAGGTAATACACTAATTGTTTCATATACTGTACACAGTGAGGTCCGTCACTACTGACAGCATGAAGAATAGCTGCAAAAGAACTGCGGGGGAAAAAAAATCAAATATAAACTCATTCTAAAGCAGGGAAAATTTAGTGCTTTATAAGTGTTTAAACATTGAAATTAGCAAAAATATAATTATGATTACTGCATATTTGCTGTAATATTTTCAAAGCATATCTGTGCTGCATGGCAGGAAGGTAGTTAAACAGAATGAACCACCAACTTTCTATATATTACCAGCTGAACTCAGTCGAAGCTTGAGCAAAGCTATAATTACCGAACAAGTCTGATATTGTTGTCTGTTTGCTGACAATCTGCGTCCCAGTCACTTCCTTTGAAAACTCTTCACAAGGCCTAAATTTGATACTGTAAAGTCAGCGGAAGTAACACCCCTGGTTTCCAACATTACTGACGCGACATGCAGAGGTGTAATATAACTCATTTCTGGATGCGACTGTCCTGGCATTGACAAAATGGCAAAATCATACTGCAGTCACTGGGTTTCATGAAAATTCCCTTTTTTTGCTCATATGGACGATTCACGTCATCTGCACATTTCACATAAAAAGGCCCATGAGGCTGTGGGGTGTGATGCTGATGCATGCACATGATGCTGAAGAGCGAGTTCCACGTCTGTATTCGCACACGGATCGCAGATGGTCGCAGAACACACTGACTGTGGTCAGCATTCCCTATCGGCCATGTTTCCAATCCACTGTTTCTGCCTGCGATCTTGTTCATTGTATTATGCAGCTTAATATTGCCAGAAATTCAATGCCATATCCTACCTATGCAGATGTGACGTTATGCATTAAATCAGAAATCAAAGGCTTTCGATCTGAGTGATGCTTTATAACAACTGGTCATCAGACAGAGCTGTGACAAGAAGCACATTCTGCTGTCATCAGAAACGGGCATCTACTGTACACTGCATTTAGCAGCTCGCTGAACTGAAAACCTCCCGGCCGGCAGTCCACAAAACAAATTTGACTAAATCAGCACAGGTCCCAATGTGGGTGACAGGGTCCTCGGACCGCAGATAATAACTATGTTAATACAGGCACAAAAGTAAACTTCCATTTCTGCAGGGGGTTTCACAATTGATTTACAAGGCTTGTTTTTGTTGTCAACAAGAATCATGCTCACTACATAAGATCCATATTACACAATAATTGCATTTAAGGAATCTATATTTACATATAACAAATCTCATCCAAATATGTCCCATTGCTGCTTATCCAGTATAGAGTCTATATAGAGCAGAATAAAAATTTACAAGTACAATTTACACATCATACTGCTAATTGAGACACTGGGCATTTGCAATTCCAGTTTCCCATGTACCATACATCATTTATCAGTAATCAACACAATGACTGTGGTTTTCCTACAGTGTAATTTTGGTGTCAGAAAATTCTGGGCTATCTCAGTTTGTCAGTAACCGAGGCAGAACGGCTCAAACAAGGCTCTCCCATGAGTGACCACGTGGATGAGTGTTTAAACTAGGCAACATTACATGGTGCTCACCTGGGGAGTACTCATGGATGGAACTAAAGGGCTAAAATTATTTCCAGGCTTTTTTTAATGAAATGCACTTTCATAGCTCGTATCTGCTGAAGCGTTGGGCCTCTTGATTCTAAAACACCAATATACATCTTAAGGAAATGGAGCTTGGAGCTGACTAACAGCAAGCACTGTGGCTGGCTCGTTTTGATAGGCATGGACTTCCACCCACAGGAAAATGAGCGCTACAGAAACATAAATCATTATTTTAACTCAACAAAACACTGTCAGGGTGAGATATTGGCTGCCTCGGCTGTACATCTCCGCTGTCCCATTGAAAAACGGATGACATTTACTGAGCCAAATATGTTCACAGTGAAAAGCTAAGCGACCAAGAGGAGGATCCACTCACTAGAACTAGACGGCTACACGCGGAAGAACGTGCAAAGAGATTTCCTTATTCTTTTTGATAAACAGGAACAATTACGCAAGTAAGCAAGTTAGTATGTTTTCCCCATGTATTATATGTAAAGTCAAAATATATAGGCAGCTGTTCGACCTTTAACATATAATAATATGTTATATAAGAATAATATATATCTCAGTAGGCTAATTACCGAAATAGTTACACTCGTTTAAATGTAACAGCTGTCTGTCAGAGACTGGGGTTACTTTCCCCCCATGTTTCCTTTCGATTTGGGGAGGCACTGATCGAAATCTCCTGCCGTGAAAACAAAATAAAGCTCACGTCCAGACAACGATTCCGTCCGAGAGATAGTGTTTCAAAACTCCCAGTGAACGTGTATTAAAAAAAGCAAAATAACATCTGTTCACAATCCGATTCATGCCCTTTGACTAAAAAAGTATACCTGAGATATGTAATTCAAACCATGCTTATTTTTACACAATGCAGGACCTTAAAAATAATGTCTTTGTTGCACAATTAGCACGGTTAGCTGACATTAAAGGCGTAAAATTACTTTTCTGCAGTGGAACAAGACAGAGTTATTCTAACTAGATTATAGGTGAATGAATAGTGAAGGCTACTACTAGCTTGATTTCCATTTGCTTATTTATTTAGTAATTTGTTTATGCAAGACAGACATGCTTGCTTGCACGGTCACCTGCTGACGTCATGACC
>JAODJW010000033.1:21338071-21359145 GCA_026777045.1 Hyperopisus bebe
GCTGTAATAATGATCCAGTCATTGGCTCTTAAGTATTTGCTGATATAAATTTAAATGGCGACCTTTTTTTTGGACGGACAGTGTATATCTAAAGGAAACAAACTATACTTAATCAATTTGGCCTCACTTTTTGGAACATGGACTAGCTGCTCTGTACTATCAGGATCAGTCCCAGCCTTGTACTGTTCTGTCTCACGTTTCTCTGTCTGGCCAGCAGATGTCGCTGATCATCTCGTTCTTTTCTTTGTGTTTCTCTAGTTTTAACACCAGTGTTAGCTCTCAATGTTTTGCTTGTTCCCTGGACCACCACATGGCTAGATGGGCTGAGCGTGCAGCTACTAACACTACATCCCACACCATGGACATTTTCAGTCCTGGGCTCTGGTTTTTGTAAACGCCATGTTAGTTATTTGTGTTTATGTACTTCAGTATGGGTCCTTGCATCTGTCTTTGTTCCTGGTTATTCCTCCCTGTTTTCAGTTTTATAGCTTACATCCCGTAATCCTTGTATCTCCTGTCATTCCGGTAGCTCCTAGTCCCTAGTGTTGGAGTAATATGAATGACCCTCACCTGTTTCTTGTTTAGACCTCATTCTCCATGAATATACATGTCTGCCCATTCCCTGTTCCTCTGTTGGTCATTGCATGTGATACCTGCAAGTGCCTGTGTTATCCAAACATAATTCTGTTGGATGTTTCCCTGCTAAGTACCCTGTTTTGAATCCATGTGTTCTCTCTGCAGTATGTTCCCTTGTTTAGTTAAGCCTTGCTAAATTCTTGTAGTGCCTACCTGCTTTTGTTTAGACCCCTCATGATCCTTTTTGTTTATTTTTGAATCCAGTTGGTAATAAACTTTCCTGGTCTGTACGCTGCATAGTGGGTAATTGTCCATCATGAACAACTTTGCGGAAAAAATCTAAATACAGCTATTTAGTTTTAATTTATTGTAGCACACAGCAGAAGCTTAGAAGAAATTCTATACCGGATAGCTGACTTCTTATGATGTATGCATGTAGTCTGTGTGTATGGAGTTTCCATGTTATCCCCAGGTCACTTTCCTCCTGTAGTTCAAAAACATGCATTTAGGTCAACTGACCAGCAGCATGTGTGTGTTTGTGCACAATTATGGACTGGCACCCCAATTTGGGTGAACCACTGCTATGTGATATATGCTACCTATGATAGGGACCCCAGGTAAGCTGTTGAATGGATGCAGGTCGCTTAGTTGGCTATTTCATTGGTTGCTTAATCCTGGAAAACTCACATATGCAACACATACTGGACAACGCTGCGAATACTGAAGTAAACGTCTCGAATCAGTTAAAAGGATCGGAGCTGTCCGCAGTGCTGAATTAAATGCGTAAATAAACACGACGGCAGAAAACGACCAAGTGCCGTATAAACACGTTTATATAAATGAAAAAGTTGACTACGACAGATATCTTCTTCCGACTTCTGTGAGGTGTATGTACCAAACCTTCCAGATTATTAAAATCGAAACAAATCAGCTATTTTATGGCACCCAAGCAATGGGGTTTACAGTTATAAATCACGCAGCGTTGTTATGCATTGTTTTGATTGACTATCAACTTCCCAATCGCAGCACAGCTTTTTCAACATGAAAGGTTTTTTATTGGACAAGAGTGAAGATGTGTAGGACATGTGATTAAAGATGACCCCGCCCTCCCCCCCCAACCTTCAAGCGGAGACAGGAATGAAAGGACCACATACGGAGATGATGCTGCAGCGCGTGATAGGTGTTCATTTGATTCGCTGTAAGACCTGGTTACGATAGTAGCGTTTAATAATGTGTTTAACTGTATTACGCTTTGGTATAGGGAAGCGATGGTACATTAATTTATAAAAAATATAGCTATTCGTTTAACAACGCGATAAGGCGTTTTGCAATTTCACCACTAATCCTTTTTGTTCATTAAATTTAAAAATCTATGCTTTTAGTTGTATTAAATAGTACTAAAACGCATTTATTTACTATCCTTAAAAGTGTATTTTTTCAAAATGTTAACTAGGATTTATGGTACAAAAATATATAAAGAAAATGAAGAATCTCTTACACATTAGAAGGTGCGGCCCTGTGGAAACTGATGCAATTATTCTAGATAAATGACCGTGAACGCAAGTGCTCAGAAATTAGTAATACATCTAATTTAAATTCGTGGCGGATTGGTTGTCACGTAATAATAGTAGTGATACCAAGACTTTAAGATAAACATACGTTGCTCTGATTTAAGTTTTCGATTAAATAGAGTCTAAGATGGGTTTCATACCTGGCGTGTGGTGAATATCTGGATTAAATAACTTTTAAAAGAATCGACGGTAGCACCGCGAGAACAACCTGCGGGTGATGCTCCATCATAGTATACATCAGCACCAAGCAGTAGTTTTCGTGCATGCCTAGCGTCTGCAATGAAAAGTATACGTGCTTTTAGATTTCTGGCTATGTGATTTCGTCGTACACTTTTATATTTTTATTTTTTGCGAGAAGAAAGCGTTTGGGGAAAGGGTAATTGCGCTCGGGGAAGGCACGGTGCCGCCGGCAAGCATGCCGACTTCACGCTCCGGCGCCAGCGCAGCGGAATACTGGGTCGACGGCTCGCGGCGAGACGCCTCTATAGAGGATTTCTACATCATGGGCCCGGAATTAGGAAGGTACGGCAACCTCCGATCTCTGCCTTGCAGCTGCCCTAATTTCATGGACACTGGTGTGGAATGTCCGTTAATGTCCGCGCAGACGGCTCCTGCTGTATCCCAGATTACGTTATACGCTGTACCTGCGGCGTTTTCCGTGCCCTGTATGGTCCATGTTGCAGATCGAGCCCACACCTACAGGCAGATGTGCATACAGTGGAAATGCATTGCATTTTTACAAATCTCGACAGTTTTGTTATATAAGCCCCAATCCGCTGTATTTATTAGTAAAAGTACTATCACATACAAAATAACCATATATTACCTGTATAAAATAAGGTATATAATTGAGGGCACAGTGTAGCAGGTGTGGATTCATTTTTTAGTTTATTTTTTGTAACAGTATTGAAACTTTTTTGAGTGATTATTATTGATTGCAACCGGAACACCGATCACTCAACTTCATTCACTGCTTTTCTGGATTTACATGAGTTTATCACTCTTATCAACGTTTCAGTAATTGGTGATAGCAATCCTAAGAGTTCCCCTCACAATACAGGGTCTGCCCGCCATTTTGGGTGTGAAAAGATTATTTGAGAATGATTATATCTCTTCCTTTTATGAATAGAAATGCAAGGTTGGCATTAGGTTTTAGGTTAGGGTTTCTGTCGACGTCTGTTGTAGGCTGTAGATTTTTGTTTTTCAATTATCTGTCTTTGAAAACAATAAAGTAAAACGCTGCATACAGAAAGGAAAGTTGTATAGTTTCCCTAGGAGATAAATGTGCATGATCTTATATGCATGTGCACAATCGATAATTGCTAAATTATTAGCGACATTAGCGCATACATAGTGCGATAAAACATATTTTATTAAACGCATTTTTAAAGAGGGCTAAAACGACAGCAAAATAAAATTATATACATTTTAATATTTTTATATATAACTGCCATCAGGTCCAAAAACCTAAAAAACGGAAAATTGACTTCAAATTCAGACTCAGGTAGTGCACACCGATGTTTTTATCTTCTATCTCGATCTGACAGTAATTCTGTTCATTTTCATATTTTTTCCCCTATATGTCACAATACAGTTAACTTAATTGGCAGTAAGGAACTACTGAATGACAAGTAAGCCATTTTGACTTTGGATAGCGTTAATGAACTTTCATTATGAAATATATGTCACTTATACATTACATTAACATTTTGAAAAAAAAAATTAATGAGGCTATTCTGTTCTTTGCTGATTATTTCTTTCAAATACAAAATGAAACATTGTAGCTTTCAACATCCTCTGAATTTACTGAATGACAAACAGTTAGCAGTTTGATTGCATTTCAGGGGCTGACATGGAATCTCTCCTAAGTTCCCATTCTGCGATGTAGTGTTTGGCTCTGGCAAGCGGCTCTGGAAATGTTCGTGCTGCTGTTCATTCATTGTGGCAGCCTGTCTCATTGACCTCGATCGTTCTGCTTTAGTGAAGGATACGATTAGCAGAGAGGGGAGATAAGAGCCTGTCTTATTTTAGTCTGCATCTCGCTATCTCTCCTGACCATGATACCGGAGAGTGCATCTGCCCTTTTCTGAAGAGAGTCTCTTGTTTGCCTGTTGTCATGGGTTAGCATGTGTCTGCAGGATGGGGAGTCATTCTTACTGCCTTTGAAACCAAACAGCATATCATGTGGACTAGAACAACAGTGACAGTGTCTGGAAAGCCATGGGTTTGAACCCCTTGGCCAGGGTCGTAATCATGTCACTGTTGGACCATTAAACAAGACCCTTAACCCCAACTGCTCCAGGGATTCTAGATACTGAATGATCCTGATCTCTGACTTTCTTCTATGTGACTTTGAACAAAATCGTCTACTAAATAAATACATGTTGTTTCAGTTGACAACGATACAATATTTTATTATTTATATTGTGCATGAACTGTACAGTAAATAAACACCTGGTTGCAAACAATTTTGTCACAAAACAGAAAAAAAACAGATGATGATTTTAACAAATGATGATTTCAGTATTTCCTCGTTTTCCTGGAAGCCCCTGTGCTTTGTTTATGTGTCAGTTAAAAGACATTCTACTTTTTCATTTCTGTTTAATTCAATCAGAAGCCCATTTATCTACCAGCTCCTTCTGTTACCGTCTGCGAAACCTGGTACACAGAGTCCCCATGGTCCTCCCATATATGGATGAGAAGGGACACCAAGGTTTATGTTGTGGAGGGGCCATACTGGTTGCCAAGGGGATGCAGAGCCTTCCAAAGAAATAAAACGGATTGATGGAAGGAGAGGGGTCAAATTAGAGGGACATTGGGGGACTAATATGTGAAAAATAGCTGTTCAGATGTTTGATGGTCCTTTGTGGGTCTTTACAGAGTAAAGGATGATGGCCTGGTGTTATTTATGAAAGGGGTTAGTTCTAGTCTGCACTGAGTTTCCTGGTTGGTATTCCTCAGAGGCTGTGGTCTGTCCAATGCTCTTCCTTATTCTGTGTCAGTAATGGCTGAGAAGTTTTATAACTGGGGAAAATATTTAGTGCATGGTCTCATTTTCACATTTTTAATCATTGTTAAGAAAAAAAATAGAGTATAGATGAATTCCCCCGTGCTTCATGCACTCCTGGCCAAGAGAAACCTGTATCATTGCCTCTCTGTAGAAGCAGATGCGTTTAATGACATATCCCTGTGGCTGTGTAATTTACCACGAAGGAAGATTTACACACATTGGATGTGACGTGATCCAGGCACACGAGGGTAACATTAAGTCAGCAGGCTCCATCTGTACTCTTTTATTTGTTGGCTTGTTTGTTTATTCTGTAGCTTTAAAGAAATGACCGAGAACAGCGCAACGTGTCCTACAAAGTGATCCAGATGTCCACATGCTTTTTGTTTACCTGTGCATTATCATAGTGGTCTGTGTTGGCCACACATATGAGCCTGTAACATGTCTGTAACACCTGCATTCTGTTTTCTTGATATACCAGATGTTAGTCAGCAGACAGTCGAAACTCCAGCGGTTATGCAGTACATATCATACAGAAAAATCGTTTGTTAACAGTTGCAAGAGTGATTTAATAATGTGTTTAACTGTATTCAGGGGAGCCACGTCTGTGGTGTTCCGGTGTGAAGAGAAGCAGACAGAGAAACTCTATGCTTCCAAGATACTAAAGAAAACGGTAAGTAGAACCAAGATCTTAATGATTTTCAAAAGCAAGGCCTCAGTGTCTAATGTTTTTATTGCTGTGCTAGATTGACAAGAAAATAGTGCGGACTGAAATTGGAGTTCTGTTGCGGCTCTCCCATCCAAATATTGTAAGTACTGTCAGACTCCTCATAAATACAAAACATCTCTTAAGTGTTTTTCATTGGTGAATTCCAAGACTTTTAACCATAATATGGAGCTGGTGGTACGAGGGAAGTCCATTGTTTAGATTTTACCCTCTTGTTTCCCCTGGGTGTAAGATCCGCCTGAAGGAGATCTTCGAGACAGATACCGAGATCGCTCTGATCCTGGAGCTGGTGACCGGGGGGGAACTCTTTGACAGGTTGTTTCTATAAATACTTATGAACCTCACAGCCCAGTACCCTGGTTGAATATTATGGGACCTTAGTCATTTAGCTGTGTATCCAGTTTCATTACAGAAGCCAGTTCGTGACAAGTGCTGTATTCATGCTTTATTATAACTGGACTACAGAGGCTTCAGTCAAATGACGAGTGAAATGTTTTCACCTTGCTGAATAACACATTGCACGTTAATGCTTGATGCATCTGTCCTCAGAAACCATAATCCCTAAAAAAAAACTTTACATTAAATTCCGGTAAATCAAAAGCAATTTATTATAATATGATTGTCTTAAATTTTGGCCTCAGAAATGACCATCATTTTCTTTTTACGTGGCCAGAGGCTTTTACCCAGAATGCACCTGTTTGTCATCTAATGATTGGCTAGTTCTTGGATCCATGTTGACAGCACATGTCCCCCCTAGGATTGTGGAAAGAGGATACTACAGCGAGAGGGACGCTGCTCACGTTATCAAGCAGATTCTGGAGGCGGTGGCGGTAAGACCAGGACCGAGAAGTCGCTGATAAGCTCCTATGTGGAGTTTGTCTTCATGTCCTTCCATAGATTTATATTGCAGAGTAAAATTACATCACCACCCTAAAAAACAGGGAAACAGAAGGGAAATTTTGAAGAAAACTTAAATATATTTCAGCTCAGCAGGATTTTGAGGGTGTAAATTAGTGGTGCGATGAACATGATACAACTGTGGATAGAGGAATATGAACAGAACATTTCTTAATACAGTATCATGCAAAAGTCAAAAGGAAGTCAATGGAAATGTTTAAAGCACGGCAATTTGAGTTCCATTTCTTAAATTAAATTTTATTTTAATACTTTTTAAAAATGTTGTTTTCAGTTTTATTAGTTTTCAACCATTTTTATTTCAGTTTGCATTTTTACTGAGCTTCATAATGTAGTTTCAGTTTAGTTTTAGAAGCCCTCAGTAGATTGTGCTGTTTAGGGAGGGTCCCTTCAATAGTGAGGTGGTTCATCCCACTGTGGGGAAGTTGGCGGTCAATTGCACGGTCTGGATTACGCTGTGTTTCCTGCTATGATGCTAATGCAACATGGCTACAGACAGTCTACGGAAAGCAAATGTAAGTGAATTTACAAAGGTTCCTGTGTGTTTTTATGTGAGAATTTATCAAATATTTTCGGATTTTTAGAATATAAGACTTTGACCTGTGCAGTGTGTGGATGTACAAAAAGATTCATTTTGATTTGAAAACCGGTTCAACTGATTCACTGAAAATAGCCAGTTTAAAGAAAACTTGGATCACTGACTTGGATAGCCATATCAAGTTGTAGTTCGCATAGTATTTTAATCTCTGACTGAAAATCGCACAAATACAAATACAATTCTGCATTGTATTGGACTTGGATACTAATATATCAGTCGCATTAAAATAGATCAGGACTGACTGTACATATTTTGTGTTACCCTACCCCTTTGTGTTACAGATAGGTGCATATTAACTCTTATGGTTGCTAGGAATTAAACTTGCCAGGCTTACTGGAACAGATTAGCAAAATTACCTTACAACATTTTTTTATTCTGTGGAAAACAAAAGATCGATATGCTGGCCAGAATTATAAACATGTTACTGACTTGTACCGACCTCTTCTAAGTAGTGAAAGAGCCAACGAGATCTCTTATCCTCCACTGGCTGATCATCCAGTGCAATCATCTCATTGTAGGAGCGTCTTTATCTCTGGAGGTGCTAACTTTGAACACTGATAAAGTTTAAATATTGGCCAAAATCTACACATCAGTCTGATGCCAATATGTTGATTTTTAATGAATAGTGTTCCGATACTGATATTTTCACCAATATATTGTCTAGTGGTATCACCCGTCCCTTCTTTCCATAAAACATGGTGCATCTTGTGAGAACATATGTATTTTTGTTTATTTGAGATGCTTATCATAGGCTGTGCTCAGCATTGATTTGTTAGTGGGGGGACGTCTGGTAGCTAGTAACCAATAGACAGTTGAGGTGCAGCGATCGTATTGGCCAACTATCAGGATCAGCCAATCAGCCGATGGTTGAAAATGAGCTGATATTAATCACACGTAATTCCCTTTAAAATGGTGACCCATACTAAACAGTTAGTGCCGTGTGGAATAATTTTGTTAGCAAAAATGGCGTCACGCATGCATTTTGCAAACTAAAATATTATGAGGAGGATATACTAATACACATTTCAACATCAAGACATTTGATTGCTCACCTTAAGGCAAGACAGTGAAGAGTATGAAGAGTTTTTCAATAACAAATCCGTTCCAATTAAGAAGGCTGCAGTACTGCTGAATAACGCTAATCTGTCAGTAAAGCAATTGTTTAATAGCAAAAGAAAATTCAATGCAGAAAGTATGAAATTTAAAGCTATTTATCTGGGTTGTAACTGTATATGTGCACAGATGGCTGGATGAGGAAAAGAGCACTGCTTCAGTTCCCAAACCTCTCCTCAGGGTGCACTTAAGCCATTCGATGTACTTGTTAAATTTCATCACAAGCTCACTTAATTAGTTAATTTAATTGCTTAAAAAATCAATGAGGTATTGATTAGCCATAGGAGATGAGCTAGTGGTCAAGTAGAAAAATATAAGGGTGTATTGGATGGTTGCTGCAAATTCTGGGGTGACTTTTGGAGATGTTTTGAAATGGTTTAACTAATGCACTTTTACAGACATAATATCATAGTTTTACACCAAGCTGAAGATCATTTTTGCATCATTTTCTTTGACTACCTCAGACTTTTGCACACTGTCACATTCCGTAACATGTTTTTAGATTGTGGCAAATCCCTGTGCCGTGTTTTGACGGAAACGCCTGCAGCAGTGAGACCTTTCTCCAAGCTTCCACTCCGAGAGGTGTCCTGATGACCACAGGCAGGCCAGCAACGTGAGCCTGTGCTAGTGTGCCCAGCTCGTAAATGTGGGTCACGTTTGTCGTCATGAATAGGAGGAGAGAGGCCAGATGAGCTGAAAATGTGAAATAATCCGCTTGTAAAAGCTTTCACATTTTTTATTCTGTTAATCCCCCTTCCAAAAGAGTCAGTAGGACATCTGTTATGTAATGGTGTCACAGAGCATGTGCTTCTGCACCACATGCTCCGTGCTTATTAACACACGTCTAGCACTGCCATGCTGTCGATCCATCCTTCTTGCTACATTTTAATCTTTATTAGTCGTGAGCAAATGTGTGCCCCCCCCCTGAGATGTAGCCGGTCCCTGGGGGTGGGGGACGGTTATCATCATAGCGTGTGAACTTTTGATTTCTCATAAATATTGGTTTCCGTTGGACAGGATTATTAGAACATTTCTAACCAAGCAAGGACTGAGGATGCAAGCAGAGCTTTTTAGATGGGGCAGGGTTTAAAGGTCAAAGAAGGTCTGATATTCTTAGATGACGGATTCGACAATGACTCGGAAATGGTCGCTATAAACCGATCGAACGACAACCAGAGGATCAGCAAATTCAAGAAAGACCACTAGATTCAATCCCATATTTTGTTTCCAGACAAACATCAACTTTGTCCCCAAGACATTCTGGAACCCAGAATGTCTGCCGGGATCCTTAAGAAGGTGACAAGGTTCTTAAAAACATCTCGCTTGACATGAAGTTGACAAGAGCAACCAGTTTAGGAGATACCCTGAAACGATCCTTGACATGGCAGCCCAGGTCAAAGAGATGAGACTGTCACCGAGAGAAAGACTACAGATTACTGAGTTGTCTGAATGCAGCAAAAGGCAAGTATTTGAAAACCTGTCTGAACAAATCAGAATGAAATGCAAGACTGTCCACTATGGAATAATGGTACATTTTCTTTCATCCTTTTTTTGCTATCAAGTATTTCTTTGATAAATTTATTATTTGGAGATACTCAGGCAAGGAGGAACCAAAATAACGCTTGCCACGATTGTTTATAGCTTCTCCATGGTCCACATTAATCACAGATTCATCTTTGAATGGAATGAAGTGTAAATGAAGCCCTTACATCTGACTAATTAAGTCTAACTCTCATGTTTAATGAGTGGGATGTTCCGTCTGTGAGAGATGGATGAAGTGTTCTTCACTGTAGTGAATGATCACTTTATGGTGAGGAGAGCGACGGGGAGAAGGACAGGGGCCTCGCCATAGCAGCAGTAATTAAGACAGCATGATCGTTATTAAATAAATAGGCTAATTACAGCTGCCTCAGAAGCATGTCACAGCTTCCGATAAGTAGCTCTGCAAGATTATGATGTCATAATTACTATGTACCGTATAATAATGCTCACATTTTAATAACCATGTACTGTATCTTGGAGGAACAGACATAAAGTTATGTTTTTGTTTTGCCATGTAAAAAATTGCTTAATACCAAACACGTATACGAAAGGTATCAGTTAACAGAATGTGGTAAACGTTTTATAAACTGGTTTAAAAATGGTTAAATGTAGCTAAATGCAAAGATGCTACAAGGCTTGTATTATTTAAAGAGGAATAAATGTGATGTAATATTCCTACAAGAAACACATCAACCAGTTTCATCAATCAGGGTCCCCCCAGGTGTAGGAAAAGCAGTGACAGACGTCTCATCAGGCCATATTACACCCTTTCCATCGCTCAAGAACACAGGTCCTGTGGTTTCACGCCAGGTTATACATCTTTCTTGGCCTTGGATACAGGTGCTTCCTAAATGGCAGCCCTGCCATAAATTCTACCTTTGTGAAACTCACAATGTGCAGCTTTTGTTGAGACACAGATCTATACGGTAACAGATTTATACGGTCTGGCCCGGTTGGTGAGCTTCAGCTTGCGACCACAGTTCCTCTTCGTCATTGTCCACGTTCGACAGACATTTTCATGATTATAGAGCCTTTTTGCTTTTGACACATCCAATAACTTTGCAGTCTTCAGCCGATGTGCCTGCAAAATAGGCACTTATAACCTCTTTGAAAGCCTGATGTCACTTTCAGAATGTACATATCAAAGTCTGGATGCACCCTTTTGGTCTGAAACATGCTGCTCATTAGCACTGAAGCGAATATGACTGCCTTTTGTAGCTGAGTTTGTAAACGTGATCTAGTTACTTTTAAGATACCTTTCATCTGCCGTTTCCGTTATTTTTGCTGACCCTGGATCGGACAGGAACATGAAACCTTTAGTTAATGCCATAAATTAGATGGTTACAGAATCTGGCGGTTTAAACGTTTTAAGGTTTTAGGGTAGTGTTTCCCAGTCCGGTCCTCAGGGACCTGCAGACAGTCTACCATAGGGATCTAGGAGGGAGCAAAAATGTGGACCATCTGTGGGTCCGCAATGACCGGGTTGAGAAACACTGTTTTAGAGGCATTTCTGATTCATGGTGGATGGAACATTTGATTCAGGTTTGTAGTGTCAGAAATAGAGATGGTTACTTGTGGATAATTTTACACTAAAGAAATAGATTGTACTTTTTTACACCACATTCCTAATTATGAAATGGATACATTTATGAAATTAATCCTTTTCCCCCATTTATGATAAATTGGGAAGAAATCAGTGTGCAGGACAAACATTTCACTACTGAGTTAAAAGTAAAAATGAAAACAGAATCTTCATTTAAGTGATACAGACTGTGTAGACTCCTAGGGAAGTGTGGAAAGATGGGACAGGGCAGAAATTACACAGGCTGTACAAAGGGATGCCATAGGGGAGCACAAAAATGAGGAACGAGGACAAAAGCACAACGCTGCCTGCCGATTGAGGGGGGTGAAAAATCTCTCATAGGCACTTAACTAGATGGTCTGTGAAACAGAGGGAAGTTCACTCTACTTTCCCTGAAATGCTGTCAGAGGAATATTTCCCAGTAGGACTATAAGAGGGCCAAGCAGAGTCCTGTCAGAGGAAAAACAGCAGCTGTTAAGACATCTTCCAGAAGGCCTGCTGGGTGTAAAACCAGGACAAACATCTGTTAGAGAACCCAATGCAGTTAAGGACCGTAATCCATTAAAGAAACCCATTTAACATGCAATATATGAGGGTACTGCAGGATCTGCTTCCTGTGCAGGGAGAGAGGACCTGGAAACATGGTAAGGTGTAGGGAGAACTGAGCTGTCCACCAATCACTGGAGTTGTCGTATAATTTTGGGCCCTGTGGACTTCAAAATGCTGTAATAGCAAACAGGAAAGCATGTGTTCCTCGCTGATGAACAGAAAACCTGGCAAAGATGACCAGACTGTAGGGGACTGTACATCCTGCAAATTGTGCATGGCCTGAGACTAGTTATGAGGCATTATAGGTATATAGGTTAGGCATTGTGCACGGTAGTGATGTCATTTGTCCTCAAATGTATAAGATATAACTCACTTAATTTGCAGAAAATCCATTTGCTCATGGGTTGGTACAACTCCTAGAGCTCCTAGTGAGAGCATTCATGACAGGCACAATCTACACAGCCCCAAATTCGTGCAGATAGGCCACAAGTTCAACTCGAAGCCAGACTACCAGACTCTCATGGCTGGAGAAAAAGTGGGTTTCTGGTGGTAGGGTTACGGGATGGCTTCATGCCAACTAAACATTTGACATTGTCATAGGAGAAACAAGGAGGCCACCAAGGGGACATTTAGAGCATACTCCCTAAAGACCTACACGAGCAAAAATCATTTACAAAAATCAATATGTCTCCTACTAATACCTCAATATACAAATTGAATAAAATTACCCAAATAATGACTAGGATGTTGGAACATTTAAAGTTTAGTACAATAATAGAAGAAATATGTAAAGATTAGGGGGGTATCGATACAATTTCCTCTTCAGTTTGATAGCCGATTCAGGGTTACAGTTCAGTATACTCACAATATAGTCAACAAAATAAGACTGAAAAAATAGGATCTCGCAGTTCTTATTTATTCCATTGAGGCATGTATGTTTACAAAAACACTGTTGTTACACCAGTCCTTTGCAGTTTTCTCCTTATTCTTCGGACTCCAGTGCAAAATGCAAAAATAAAATTTGAAAAATAAAGTGCTTTTTTAAAAAACAAACACATACCTACCTTGTTGAAACTATGGGAAAAATAAGAATAAAGCAAAATTCCCTTAATGTATAAACAATGTATAAGACTGGAAACAAACTAAGATCTCACAGTTTTTACTTATTCTTTTAGGTATGTAGATTTACAGAAATTTTTCAAAATTTTCTTGCAGTTTTTTTCTTATTCTCCAGTCCAAAATGCAAAAACAAAATCTCAAACCAAAACTGAGATTATGCCTATTGCACCCTCTTGTGTTAACATTGATAGACGATTTAATCTTTTTACACCTCTACAATATGTATTATCATATATTTGAATTGCGAACGATGTATTGTTACACCCCTAGTAAAGGTGCTGGGGCCTGCCTATAATAAAAGGGATTAAAATGAGAGCATTGATGGCGTTGGTTTGCTTATCTAGTGCTCAACATGCTGGTTACATTTTAGAGATGAGGAACAGCCAAAATACCTAACAAGTCTGTCCAGGACAAGCAGTTAGGATGAATGGTATAGCCAAAATAATGGTGGTATGTTCAAAATCGAACAGACATGATCCCTTCCCACTGGTGAACTTTGTTGTAATTATTGAACAATGGGTTAGGGTGAGGGTTGGATAGAAGGACAGGATGACGGTGATACGATTATCAGATGCATGCATTTTCTGAGGCAGAAAACACAGCCATTGAGACCCACAAAAATGTCCATGCATGCGGATAATGTTATGACATATAATATCTCATCAAATTCAATACCACCAATAATATCAATGTCAGAGAATACAGGACATTCTGAGGATATAAACTCTGTGAATCGAAAACAGAATCAATGACATTTGTATGATTAATACCAATGATATGAGATGTGTTTCCAGTAAGGTTAGGAGTCAGACTCGATGCAGTGGATTGTTCATGTATAAAAGGAGCCCATCTTCACTGAATGCTCTCCCAGAAGATCAGTGTTATTTTGCTGTAACGATGGTGGGGTGACTTTTGAGGCCAGTGGCAGAGGCTTCAGCATCTTTCTCGAGGGGGCAGCAGCTGCTGAAGCAGGATAATAAAAACCAGGATCCTGCTGTCTTGGGTTTCTGAAGGGACTGGTCTCTCTGACAGGTGGGGAGCAGAAAATGGGGACCACCACTGCCCCCTGGGCTGCTGCGGCAGCACCACTCCGAAATGACGAGCGTTCTTAAACGAAAACCAGCCACCTAGGAAACTAAACAGCTCAGTGGCTAAGGGATTGCGCAGGCAAGAAGTAGAGCAGCAGGACGCAACATGAGTGTGTGAACGAGATAGACAATGAGGGTCCTTAAAGACCAGTAAAAACAGTGAACCTGCTTCCAGATGGCAGGTCAAAAACCTCCCTACATATTTAGCCTGACAACAGTCATTTATAGTTATAAATATTCTGGGTCGGTGACACCATTTTTAGCTCAATAAATTGTCTTAGAATTAGACTTTTACATGATTGTCAGTATTTTATATCAGGCGGGAAGCTTTATGTAATATTGTTTATATTGAACTAAGCAGAGATAAATGGTTTCAGGCTGCTACACATGCAAATGTGGAAACAATTGAACTCTTCTTATCTTATATGTCTTTCCAGCTCTTTCCAGGCGGGCTTTTGAAGCCAAACTGCACCATAAATCCATAAAAAAATGGCCTATTGTAAGAGAGAGGAGACCATCGATCAGAATGTGTGGGTGTTTTATCAGGGATGAATGTGTAACATCTTGCCCCCGAATCTGTCTGTGCTCGCATTGCAGTATTTACATGAGAATGGAGTGGTACACCGAGACCTGAAACCAGAGAACCTCCTCTATGCTGACCTTTCCCTGGATGCCCCTCTGAAGATAGGTGATTACACACGTAGCCGTCAGAGGCTCACCTTTTCTTTCTGGGCATTGTTTACGTAATGACAATGTCACCAAAGGCTGTGGATGACACAAAGAAACGCAGACTGGTTTAAATTTGACCAAGCTAAACGGTAAAAATCTGCTTTGACTAGTGGAACACATGCCATAAGATGTTCTTTTCACTGTCACAGCGGATTTTGGCCTCTCCAAGATCATAGATGACCAAGTGACAATGAAAACAGTGTGTGGTACTCCTGGGTACTGCGGTGAGTTGTTCCTCTTTACATCAGTTTACGAGAGACAGATGACGCTTTGTGAATGCAGCTGCTAGACACGCATAACAGGACACGACATGAGTCAACACGTAACAGAAACCAGCGGTGACACGCCAGGAACACGTTAAGCGCTGCCGTCCAGGGACCCCATACTGTGGACTTGACAGGCGCTTCTTCCGTCTCCCCTCAGCTCCGGAAATCCTCAGAGGCAGCAGCTACGGCCCGGAGGTGGACATGTGGTCCGTTGGAGTCATTCTCTACATACTGTGAGTTCAGATCAAACGAGGCTGTGGTGCATTCTGGGAAGTTCGGATTGTTTTACTTTTGCAGAGGAAATATTGATGTGTGTATATGCAATGTACATGTGTGTATGGTATATAAAAACCACTATATATTCATGCCTATGAATAACTGCCAGATTTTCTGTTGCCCATTCGTAGGCTTTGTGGGTTTGAACCATTTTTCGACCCAAGAGGAGACCAATACATGTACAGTCGCATCCTTAACTGCGACTACGAATTTGTCTCCCCCTGGTGGGATGAAGTTTCCTTAAATGCCAAGGACCTGGTGAGGATTTCGAACAGGACAACGGGGTTATAAGGACTACAGTGCTAAATCATACAATATTCACAGTTAGGTTTTGCATATAACACGCGATTCTTTGCGGAATATTTGTTCCAAACTAGAAAAAAAAAGGCAAAGCTTAATATGCGTCATGGCTTAATGATGTATTGCATCTAACTAAAGAGAGCAAAGTGCAAAGTGAACACACAGATAAAATATCTACAGCCTATTCATAAAGAAATATTCCAGTTTTTTTTCATATAACTGCTAATAAAAATGTACTTTGCTTAGTATGGGTCGGGCTGCTTGGGGCCGTATTCTGAAATCCCCCCCCCCCCCTGTGTGATACGTGGGGGCAGGTCAGCAAGCTGATCGTCTTGGACCCCCGCAAGCGCCTGACGGTTCAGCAGGCCCTGCAGCACCCGTGGGTGCTGGGAAAGGCCGCCCGGTTCTCGCACATGGACACCACCCAGAGGAAGCTGCAGGAATTCAACGCCCGGCGCAAACTCAAGGTCAGCGCACCGCTCGTCGGGGCTCACCGTTTCACGGGGGCATGCGGGAGCGCCGGGCTGGATCACCATCGGCAACGGGATTACTTAAACCGGGTTTAGCAGAGCCTACATATTAAGCAGGTACCCACATGTAGCAGCAAAGGCACTGCACTGTGTACTATCGTTATAATGACTTGTAGCGCTCTTATGGGTATTAAGCACTTCAGCTTGCAGCTAAGACATTCAGTGAAGTTCTTCTTTGTCCATCAACTGCTCTGTTTAGTGGTTCTTCCATGCACTCACTGGATTCTCTCGCGGTACAGCCCGTAGCAGGATTTTCTTGCAGTTCTTTGCAGGACATTCTGTTATCGGGTCCACACGTCTCGTCATTTTACCGCTCCTCTGGGCAGATGCCTTATGTGTTCTCTTGGGTCTACACTATTTCAGAAATCTGACATTTATTACTGAACAGTTATACTGCTTGACAAGAAGTGGCTTGCAGTGGCCCTGTTTTGCGTTTGATGTCTGCTCTTCCACACCAACAGTGAGATTTGTTCCCCAAGCAGGCTGCGATGAAAGCAGTGGTGGCCACCAGCCGCATGCACGAGGGTTCCCGGCGGCGCACTGACAGCTGCGAAAGCCCCGGGTCCGACAAGACCGCTCAGGAGAAGAGCGTGCAAAAGTCACCCCCGGACTGCCGGAGTCAGCAGAGTCACACCAAAGACACTCCTGGCCTCGCTGATGAAAAGGCTCCACCACCAAGTCAGTCCACCCCGCTAATTCACGCTCTTCCACAATGCAGCCCAAAGAAACCCGCTGCCCGTCCACTGCCTGCGGGATGCCTTCCTGGCCTCCCGCCCTCCCGGCCGCCCCTGAAACCAGACGGACTCAAACAACTGTCCGTCATCCCTAAGACTGCAGTCGTACGGCCCCGAATCACAGCAAAGAGCTGCTCAGTGGCTCCGGTAGACAAGCGGGAGCCCTCCCCAATCCTACCTACCCCCCCGAGCCCCAGAAATATCAGCAACGGCTTTATGGTGGAGGTAGAGACCAGCAACAAGACAACTCCGTGTCAGTGACTGTAAGTACTACAAGAATCATAAGGAAACGGGGACTCATTTTGTGGCAGGAGGTTAAAGATTTCGGACATCGTCATTTTTTGTTCCAAGTGGTGATTTCTGGAAGGCGGCCATTGCTGCCAGTTATCGTCCTTGCCTCCATCAGATATTCTCTCTTTTTTTCTGAGGACACCCTCAACAGCAATTTCAATCAGTTTGGCATTTAATAATAGTCTTGGCACTTCCTTTCCGCTTCTTAAGCATTTGCACACTAAAGACAGAAACGTCTGACATATACGAATAGGATAAAGGTGTCTATTTCTTTTTGTAACAACTGTAGAAGAACTTGTTTTTATCGTGAATGCCATTCAACGCAAAAATGCTCTCTGATGCTCTTTGTCCTTCATGTATCTCCTTTACTCCACATAATTTGTTTTTCACACGGAACGGTTTTGGGTCCTTGTCATATAGAAAAAAAACGATACTTCCTCTCTGTATAGAGAAACGTTGTTAGGTCCTGGACACAGGACAGTCTCCTGTTTAAAGAGACACTACAGATGTCATGAGGCATATTTTCAAAGGAGTCAGTTATATATCGAACTGATAACATTACCCTTTATTTTAATTCACTATCTACCTCGTGACTGCTTTGGAATCTCAAAAATGGAATGCTGGTCATTTGATTTAATTCGATACATTTTCCACAGTCACACTTTTGATCTCCATCCCTATATGTTTTCTATCAAAGGGCTGCACACGGTGGACCCCAGATATATAGCAAACGTTGAATCTGTCCCCAGTTAGGAAGTTCAGATCTCCTTGGTTAATTTGTGTATGCTGTCGCTCACCAGACAATTGCGCAGATACAGTAAGAGTATCATTGCTAAACAAGAGATTTGCAAAAGTAACTGAAGCATCGATAGCAATGGACAGAGGACAATTAAAAATTGGCTAAATCTGTACGATGACATATGAATTTAGATTTTACCAGTCTCATTGCTTTAAAATGCTCTGTTTAAAATATCGTCACCTTAGGCAAAGTTTGTGCTTGTTATGATGTTACAGTGATTAATGTTTTGCTTAATACACGTGATGGGTAGTCTGAGATTTGAGCATTTTTGAGATGTATGAATGGTGATGCAGATTTACTGATATCTTTAATTACCATACAGCAGTAACCACCTTTAACTTTTACCTGAACTTTGAATAAATACATGCTTAAATGACTGTTTATTTTGATGTGAAGCTGTGTTATTGGAATACGCGGTAAGCTGCCCCATAACTCTGTACCAGATAAGCAGCTGGAGGATGGGAGGAAGAACGGATGGATGGAGGACAAGTAGCTATGGCAGATATGGTACCTATTACTAAAAAGGAAGGTTTTTCTTCAAAATAATTGCCTTGTGTTGGACTGGTGTCCCATTCTGCTGCTTTATCTGGTTCTTCCTGCATGCGTTATAGACTCACTCAAACGATCTGTACAATACATTGTTCTCTCCAAGCTTACATTTCACATGATAGACATTTAACTTAATTATGGTTATATGAAACCTGGTAATACCATCAACTGTAAATTATAGTGATTTGTACATATTCTTTGCAAACGGATTTGTTTTGTCTAACAGCTTTAGTTCCTAAGAGAATAAGCGCCAATACACTCCACAAATCATTCACTTACCAAGCCTGAATTGCTTCAGTAAGTATGTAGCTGCATAAATGGTGTAATTATAAGCCTTTGGATTAGAGTGTCTAAGAGAAACAATTTTATTACAATACATAGTTTGCATTATGGTTCATTAGGTATGGGGAAAGTATACATATTATCTGAACCTATTTTTTGATTTATATATGGCTAAAGTGCTCATCACTATATAAACTGACATACCAATAATTTTTCCTATTTTTAACTAATGATTATTATGTATCGTTACCGAAAATATAGTTGCTCACCAATGAGCATCGTTAATACTCTGTACTACTTTACATAAAGTATGTTGTCACTCTTTCACTATAATAGGAAGTGCATTAAATGCAACAAATTATAAATGCAGACAAAATTATGTAGCATAAATAAGTTTCACTGTGAATCACTCTGCATTATAAGGGATCAAATGCTCTGGAAATATTATTGAACGGTTTACAAATAATGTAATTTATTAATAAAAACGTGTCAATTTATTCGAGTTCCTAGACAGCTTTATTCTACATAAATACAGATATGTAGCACATACAGCACATGCCTGCATATATGACGGATTCGTGCATAAGCTCCAGCCGCCCGTCTGTATTGCAGATGACTTGGAACATTTAAAATGCATCATAACAAAACCGGTTTCACAAGGAGAGAGAAAAACCTGTTTAGTTACGGTGGCGCGCCGTGCGAGCGCGTGCACGGCTCGGGTCAGAAGGAAAGCGACCAATGGGAACGCGAGGAGAGCGGCAGTGCTGCGCGTTATGAAGCGCAGCCTCTTTATGCAATATGTGCATGGAGGCTCATCACGGGGTACAAATGCGGCTGAAGGCTCCGGCACCCTTTTATTAATTTGCAGTCCCACGCCGTTAATTTTAATTACGTCGAAGTCATGAGTGACTTGAGAAGAATATCTAAAATAACTCTACGGATCGCGTGCCAGTGTTTATGGGTAAGGAAATTACAATCACCAAGTTGCTCATAGCATCGATGGCATAATCTTCAAAACATGGTCGTTTTTGTTTGTCTGTGGTATGAAATACGTGGCACAAATTTAGTTACGCCTTACACAGAAATGTCTATCATTTTTTGAAGTTGTCCATTTCGTCTGTGTTATAGCAATAAATTCGATGCCTGAAATTAAAGAAAATATTTACACATTTTGAGAGTCGTACTCTTGCATGTATTGAACAACCTCGTAGGCACCCAGATCTGCTTTATGACTAAGACCTCGTTAAATTCACATTAGTAATAATAAGTTTTATTTATATATCGCCTTTCTCACACTCAAGGACGCTTTACAATGCAAACAATTAATGATGATGATTACTTGGCTGTTCAGTTCATCTAGTCCTGTGCTAACTAGGAAATGTTTGTCAGAAAAGGAAGTTCTGTAACGCAGGATAACATATTGTCACGTGACTTTCATGATGTTATTTTCACTTTGAAGGTGGTCGGAAAAGAAGAACTTAATAATCGCACATGTGTTCAGTTAGACTCAAGTTGCATCACGTTTTTTGGTTGGTTAAGAACTTCCTGTACTTTTCATGGGCTGCCATTATTAAAATATTTTAGAACAGGGGTGGCCAGTCTCATACGGAAAGGACCATTGTTGATGCAGGTTTTCGCTGCAACTTACTAATTAGATTAATAATTGGAGGACTGATTGGCTGAAGAGTCCTCACAGCTGGGTTTGAACATACTCCTCTGTCTCTTGTTGTATTGCAGCTCGCCGCTCTGGTGGTGGGGTTAAGTGGCATGTACCTGCTGGTAAACTTCAGGCAAACTGGACTGCTTTTCCGCAACATCTACTTAATCTTGCCTGCGATCGTGGCCCTGGTCAGTGCGGCTGTCCTGCTCGCCAGTGGGGGCATCGGCTGCTGGATGTCCATCAGGGACAGCACTGTGCTCCAGGCTGCGGT
>JAODJW010000033.1:21371430-21387939 GCA_026777045.1 Hyperopisus bebe
GGAATGTCTGTGGTTGTATACAATGAAGGCGCTTTTAAATGACTTTTTAATGGCTATACTGCCGGTTCCATGACACATGCACTCTTCGATATTCTGAATCCTCAAAGACTGCGCGACGTGCCATAGCATGAACATCTGCACCTTCCTTAGGATAGAGAAAGAAGAATGGCAGCACTGCAACCAATGGATCTGAGAGATGCACATGCATGACATGTAATACATCAAATGATACCGCCGAGGAGGCGGACCTTGCAAGTGCCTGCCCCCTCGCCGATTGGATGATCGTCGTCTTCAACGAGCTTCATTGTCTGAGGGGAGTAGTACGCAGCCTTGATCCGCAGCACCGGCCTTCGTGTCCTTGGAGCAGGTCGAGTAATCGGTTTAAAAGCAGAGTCGGGGTTCAGGAGGAGCAGGTAAAGTGTTTAAGGTGTTTCAGAGTGGTGCACTTCTTACCTAGTTAGTCATTAACTACGAGGGGAAGCGGGGGTTTCGCCCATGCGGCTAGGAAAAACCGAGGCCTACTCAGGCTTCGGCGAATTCCCGCCGTTTACCGCACGGCTTTTACCTGTAAAATCTTGACGAAGTATTTAGGCAGAAAGTTGGGACTCTATTAGCATGGTGTGTCGCGTCAGGCTACCCCTTTATTCTTTTATATCCGTCTGGACATTTTGTTGGGCATTATGCACGCTTATATGTAAAGTTAGCCATTTTGCTGTAAAGCCGCCTCATTAGTTGTACGTCATTAACGAGTAGCCGAAGCTAGCTAACTAACCCGCCTCTTTCTGTAAGCTGGCTGGCTGATTTTTAGATAAATATGCCCATAGGGATCTTGGCGTGCTTCTTGAACCGATGGACCTTTATATCGCCTTATGTTGTATTTCTGAGGGCTTGTACCTAAAATGGCTGCTGGCGCCTTGCCGTTAGTTACCAGGCAGAGATGGGCCGAGAGCCACATTAACCCGTTTGTCTTCTCACGGTGGCGGTAACCAGCGGGCGGAAGTGTGCCGCTAACCGCTTACATCCAGCTGGTTAACGTGCGTTTTGTGGCCGTTTTCGTTGTAAACCTTTCCCGCCTTAGTTTGAGCCGAGTCTGATTTTACTGAGGTCTTTCAGTTGCACTTAAGTGAGTAGGATGCGCCGGTCGTGATGGATAGTGTGCACATGGTGATAATGCGGAAGCTTTTCGGACCGTGTTAGGACACTGCTAGGTGGCCAGTGAGACGGTGCAGACTAAAGTGCCCTGCTTCGTTTCCCAATATGTGTCCCTGAGTATCAGTGTCGCATACGATGGGATCATGCCTGCATGGGGGGGGGGTAAATGTGTAGCGCTGGATCTGCAGTTTATTTTTTTCTTTCTGTGTTTAATAAAAATCAAGCTAAATAGCCAGTATTAAAAGGTATTAAGCTTAAGTGCGTTCCAGGCATTTTCACACACAACATACTAATTATCTGCTTATCTAAAACGCATAAGAAAGACAGATTTCTTTATGGTGCGTTTTAATTTTTCTGGTGCCCAGTGGGCTTCCTGCATCTTTGTGTTCAGGGTGAAGTTTTAAAAGGACACTCACTGGGAACCAGTCGTTGAGACTGATAGTTGTTCTGTTCTCTCCACAGGTATTTCCTGAAGAAGGCTGAACATCTTGCTCGATTTTTCTTTAATTTTGTTTTGTGAAATAAATCCTCCCCCTTTCTGTTCAGTTTTTTTTTTTTTGTTTTTGTGTTTTAATTTGGTTTCCCCTTTCCTCCCTAGCGTGTATTTTTACTACCTTTTGTTTTTGGTACCTTCAGATTCGGGATCTGTGAAGTGTCTTCATGGCAGTCAGAAGGGGACACATTAGGTACCTGAAAGTGAGTAGCAGCTCTGTATATTTTTATGCCATTTAAACACTGTTTAGCTACATTTTTTATCATAGTCACTTACTTTACACTAGCTACCTTCAATTGCATGTGATTGGTTGTTCTGGCAAGTATTACCATTTCAGGAAGCAACATTGACAATTGCAAGCTTTGAGGCATCATATGTTATTGGTAGTATTGTTTTTCGAGTATTGTTATTCCTGATTCCACATAATCATTCACAAATCGCTAGTGGAATTGTGAATACATTTTTACACTTAGATTTCCACAAACCTAATGAAATGACAGTCTGCTCTGAGGAGTAGCTGGAGAGTGCAGTAGACTTCAGCACACCCAGCTTCTGCCATTCAATCGTTTTGTGATGACCTCAGTTTGGTAAACCGACCATTAGCCTGTTATCCTCTCCTGGTGCATTGAGATCTGTTCTAATAGTGCTGAAGCAGTATTTCAGAGCTTATGTGGCATGCACTTGGTTGTGCTGTTTTCAGGTCACTCTCTGGATGTGCATCCTAGAGTTGTAAAGTCATAATCTATATAGCACAATGCAGAGCTAACAAACAGGGGTTGTTTGCTTCCTAACATGTATAATCGTTAGTACTTGTCTAGTTACTCTGTTGCAAATGGTCTTTCGAGCGTTTGGACCTTTCAGTGTCTGTCTGCTGAATTGTGGGTTGGGCGGGGTTATCTGCAAAATGTGGTCCAGACATCCCATCCGAGTAGTCTTTATTACCGGGAAACGTTTGGCAATTAAATGTTTCTTTTATATTGGCATGTGTACATGTTACGAATGCGTCAATATGTGAGTGGAAATGACGTGCTGCGCTTCTGTCCCCAACTCATTTGCCTCCTAAAAATGTCCGCCGCCCCACTGTTGCATCAATGGAAACCATTACAGCAGAACGTGCTGGTCTTTGGCAGACCTCTGTGAGCGGTGACCACTACGCTCTTAACTGTGAAGCATGGGGGAAATGTACAGGAAACAAAGGATGTAGGTGACGGAGCGCCAGAGTCCTCGGGCTGATCGTGAATGATGCAATATGAGTGTTGCTATTGCAGGTTTGCGAGGTTCAGAGCTGCCAGGGTAATGAAAACAGGGAAGCGCAGCAGCACGGCAGTAAGGGTGCCAGTTCACTGAAGGTATGTTCACAGGGGCAAACGTGAGCAGTGCTTGTATTTTTTCCCCATTGATTCCAGTTTCACTCATCAGATATTTTCTTTAGCATTAGGGTTAAGTTTTGGTTAGCAGGCCCTTTTTAAAACACTTAAGTTAACTGAGATTTATCTCCACCCGGAAGTGAAAGCGTAACTTCGTACATGTTGCATGTGTTTAGCCAACATTCACACTCGTTTGCATAGACTGCTTCTGTCCAAGAGGCAGAAGCACTCAGGAACCGTGATTTTTTTTGTTTTCCTCCCTCCCTCCTGCTCCATTCGCTTGGACAGTTGTACAGAATTTGCAGTGAAGTACAGTAGATCATTGATAATGCTCATGCAGTGTTTATTCAATTCAGGAGGGGGAGATGTGCCGTTAAAGCTGGATTCCTTTTAAGAGCGCGTGGTTGAGTCGCAGCGAATTCCTAAACAGCATAGGTGCCCATATACATTTTGCCTCCTATTTGTATCTCGCTCTGAACATATACTGAGCTTGGAGTTCTTGTACCAGATGCTGGACACTACTGTCGTCTGGATTTTAATTTCTTTGATCCAGTATTAGTTCAGTGAGTCCATCAGCGCTGCTGTTAGTGTTGGAAGTTTTACTTGTGGTTAAATTATCAGTGATCTACTTAAGTCCATTCTATTTGTTGGCGGCCCCTACAACATAGACAGATTCCCTAGCGCTTCACATGTTACGGTGTGAGAACATACAGCGCATGGATATGCAAACGAGTTAAACTGGTGGGTGCTTCAGGACACATTTCCACACATTCTGTCCATTAATAGGAGGTCTGAAGCCCTGCTTTTGTATCAGTTACCAGAGCTCCTCTGTTCTCCCCGTCGACCTTCTCAGATTGCGGACATTGTCATTCCTTTGATTTAATGATGGCTGGCTGGAGGCCACCCAACGGGTCAGATGGGGCTTGAGTTGAAATTCAGGCTGTTTGTCAGTAAGGCCGTGTTGTCCATGGTGCACCCTAGAGGCTAGGGCTGTGTCTACCATGCTGAATCATGTTGTTCCAGCTTGCCTTTTCTCCGCCTCCTCCCCCCCCTTCTTGTTTTTGCTGTTGCTTCTGCACGTTTTGTTTTAAGAAATGGGGCCACTGTTTTGTAAAGGTCACGGCCATGGCTGATATTTTGGTGGTTTAGCTTAAAGGCTTTTTTGCACTCTGTGCCTTTTTGTGTGTGTTCCCTGGAGTGTGACTCGGGAGCCAAAAGTACAGATTTCTTTGGTTTGTTTTCCTCCAGCTCTCTATTGTTGGCTGCTGGTTTACATGTAAACCTGCATGTCTCCTGATTAAATTCATCACGTGTCTGTGCGTGTTTGTGTGTTGCGGGTGCTGCTGATATTTTAGGTTCCCGCTTTGTAGGGAGTAGTAAGGTCATGTGTTGGTATGCCTGCTAATGTATTGGGTGAGCTCTAGAATACTGAATGAACACTTGTAAGCTGAGTCTGAGTAAGTTCGAGTTTTATGTTTAAAGCTCTGATTTGCAGTGATTTGTGCTTGTAATAGCTTATTGATACTAAAGCACATAGAAACACAGGTTTGTAATGGGGGATTTTGTCTGAAGTCTTTACATCACTTGCCTTGTGTTTCCTTTTGTGGACTTAATCCCATCTGTTTTTTTCCCCTCCATTGCAGGAAGTGTATGACATGTCTAACGGTTACGAAGACCATATGGCGGACGAGCCAAAGGATGCCAGAACCAACTTGATCGTCAATTACCTGCCGCAGAACATGACCCAGGATGAGCTTCGCAGTCTGTTCAGCAGCATCGGGGAGGTGGAGTCTGCCAAGCTCATCCGTGATAAGATGGCAGGTAATCAGGGAGCCTGCGGCCTTCTCTCAAGCCCCATGGAGATCGTTTAGGCCATTAGCGTGCAGCTCGTCCATGCTGTTACATTGCTCACGTATTTGCCCTGCCCACCGTAAAAAAAAATTAAGTTGTTGAAGGCTTGATCAATTTAGAATGCACATTAAAGCATTATGAAAGGGAGCCTATTTTACAAGCTTTATTCGTTCTAGGAAAGCTTGCACAAGCAATTTCCTTTTATTTTTTAGTTGTATCTCTAGACATCCAGACTAGTTTGTGATAGAGAATTGCTTAATGATTAAAAGATGTTTCACTGTCGTCTTAAGTTTTTTTTATTTCTTTTATTCGTCTAGGTAGACTAGTAAATTCTTTTGGTGTTGTCTGTATGATGACAATGTTGTGAAAGTGACTTGAGGAAAGTTAGGCGTGTATGTTAGGATGCAGATGCAGCAGTGTAGCTGAGTGTAGCGAGCTGTGCTTTGCTAAAACATGCACAGGCACTGATGTTGGCCAGGGGCGCAGGGACGGTTCAGACCTGTCTGCACATGAGATGAGCTGTGTGTTGTGCAGTTGTTCCCAAAGGTGTTGCACGCTGAATGTGTTCACGCTATTAATTGTTCTTGTTTCTTATTTTTGTGGACATCCGAGTATATTTCCTTACAGTTCCAGTAGTCCTTCCTGCTGTCTGCAGATGATCAAGTAAATTCTTTAAATGTTTTCATTTTCCGTTTGTTACTGTTCATGCATTGTTAAACTTTTTAATGTGCTGACTTGACCATTTCTTTGTTTTAATCTAATTGTGTAACTCTTTGCAGGGAAATGATTGTATACCTTAAAGTAACGTCAATCTCAAGTCGTGGGTTCGGATGCTTTTTGTGATGTCATCTCAACTTATCGTGGGTTTTTTTTTTTTTTTTTGTTTTTGAATCCCCTCAACACAACTCAGAAGCTGTTGTCATGGATATGTCGTGCAACAATAATGCATTTAAAGTTCCAATTGGGGTTATATTTGGGTTATTCATTTGATTTTGTTGGTCTGTTCATAGAAGGTTTTTTTCCCCTTCTCCAATCCTGTTGGACTAATTTATTTTTCAAATATATATATTTTTTAAATTTTCCAACAACCTGGTATTTCTATGCAAAACAATGGTTTTGCACTTCCATATTTATCATAGGAGTCTTCCTGTTTATCATCTTTTTTTTTATAAATAAAAAAATTAAAAAGCATGGGCAGTCTGTTAGACATGGTTGACAAAATCAGGGCGGGTGGTGTTTCAGCATACCGTACTAATTATCCTGTCTCATCTCTCAATGGGCAGATATAGAGGCTTTAAATAAGGAGTGTCCAACTCCTGTCCTGGGGGGCCGGAGCCCTGCACAACTTGGGCCTTCCCCCCATTAAACACATGATTCAACTCCTTGTGCTAATTACCACACAGCTATTGAGCTGAATCATTTATGGTGGGAAACAGGGAAAGAACTAAGTTACACAGGACTCTGCCCCCCCAGAACTGGAGTTTGGCGCCTCTGCTTTGAATTGATGTGTTTTTTTATTTTTTTAAATAATGGAACGTTTGCTTTTTTGTTGCCCTTGTATATGCAGAAGGTAAAAGGGGGCTTCTAATGATCTAGTTTATATTGGTCCCATATATAGGAGGGAAACTAGAGTGATGAGCATTGGCACTTTTAATCAGAGCTCTGATAAATGGGAAGACTAAGTAGGTGGCTATAGCTCTCAGACAAACTCCGCCAGCTGTGGAAAATAAAATGTTTGTGAATGTGTGGGATATGTGACTATGAACAGACTGGGGATTTTCTTTTTTATTATTTTTTTAATCTTAATCACGTTAATCATTCCTGTGAACAACAAACATGCAGGGCACCCCCCACACACCCTTCACCATTAAGTATGCTGATTCTTTTTTCTTAATTTTTTTTTTTGACCTACCTCAACTTTAACCAACCCTTTGGTTTTAACAGTACAGTCCTTCCTCATCTGCAGGTCTGAATATAAATGTGTTTTTAAAATTGGCATGCATTGTACAGATTTGTTTTGTGAATACGCATTTGTCCAGTCTGCAAAGTTTTGGAACAAACGTTTTTTATTTTATTTTGTTGTTTTCCTTTTTTGTTTTTTCTAGGCCACAGTTTAGGGTACGGATTTGTTAACTATGTTAACCCTAGTGATGCAGAAAGGGCAATCAGTACTCTCAATGGGCTGAGACTACAGTCTAAAACTATCAAGGTAACGTGAAAGAGGTGTTCTTGTATACATGTGTCAACTGATAAATGTGAAATGTCTTTCAAGTAGCCCTTGGACAGCAGAGGGGAAGCTCTCTGCTGCCGAGTGTCTACTTGCGTTAAACATGACCGTACTAAGTCACTGCTCCAGTAGATAAAGCCTGGTATGATGTAAGGTACCTTTCTTCTAGAACAAACTATGTATTTATATATACACACATGTATATAAACACTCACCAATTGGATAACTAGGCTCTTACTTAGAATTTCCAAATGTTTGTTTTTTTAATTGCTCTCCCCACCCTGTGACTAAAAGTCATTTAGCCTTATGTTTGTGTCACCAGGCCTTTACACATACCTTAGCTGTAATGTCTCACAAGGAGCATTATAACCTCATTGCATCCCCACCACTGCCACCAGTTTAAGGCCCTGCACAGCAGAAAAGCACATTTTTATTTTTATTCAATGTCTTGTATGCAAACAAACTTTAAAATTTGTTTTCTTATTTAAAACATGGTTTTGTGCTTTAAAGGACTGTAACATGAATATATGTGGCACCTGTGTTGATTTTTATATTTAATTTCTTTTAAAGGGTTGGGAATGGCTTTTAAACTGTAATTGGATTTTATTTACTTTTTTTGAAAAATACTTTCCAATATTATCTGAGTGTAATTTTTTAAATGGTGGATGTGCTTTGCAGTTATGTTTTCCTGTGTTTTGTGTAGTGGAATATTTATGGTTGACTCTGGCATTTTCCGTCAGGTATCTTATGCCAGGCCCAGCTCTGACACCATTAAGGATGCAAACCTCTACATTAGTGGGCTGCCCAAGACCATGACTCAGAAAGATGTGGAGGACATGTTCACGAGATTTGGCCGTATCATTAACTCCCGGGTCCTTGTCGATCAGGCTTCAGGTAAGCCCGCGTGTGGCGAGCAGCCGAAGTCCGCTCCGGCGATCACCCGACGATTCCCGTGCCATGAAGTCCTCGTCTCCGTTTCCTCGCAGGCTTGTCCCGAGGCGTAGCTTTTATCCGGTTCGACAAGAGGGCAGAGGCGGAAGATGCCATCAAGAACCTGAATGGTCAGAAGCCGCCCGGCGCATCGGAGCCCATCACGGTGAAGTTTGCAGCCAATCCCAATCAGGCAAAGAGCTCGCAGCTGCTCTCTCAGATCTACCACTCGCAGTCTCGCCGCTTCGGCGGGCCCGTTCATCACCAGGCCCAAAGGTTCAGGTGAGATGCCCATAGAGGCCCACTCTCATGGACACTTAACCCATAACTTCATCTAAAGTGTGGTCATTGAATTGTGGGCTAAACCCAGCTGTTGCTTTCTTCCCTAAACGAACACCCCCTTCCCATAGATTCTCCCCAATGAGTGTGGATCACATGAGTGGCTTGTCAGGTGTCAACATGCCTGGGAACTCCACCTCGGGCTGGTGTATTTTCATATACAACCTGGGCCAGGACGCGGACGAGGGCATCCTCTGGCAGATGTTCGGCCCCTTCGGCGCCGTCACCAACGTGAAAGTCATCCGTGACTTCAACACCAACAAATGCAAGGGGTTCGGCTTCGTCACCATGACAAACTATGAGGAAGCGGCCATGGCCATTGCCAGTCTGAATGGTTACCGCCTCGGAGACAAGATACTGCAGGTGTCATTCAAAACCAGCAAGTCTCACAAGTGAAGAAGCACGAACGACCGAAAGCTTGCTCGAGTTTTCTATGGAGAAAGCGAGAAGCCACGCGGTCTTCGTTTTGTTAGCGTGACAGATTCCGCAGCAGTTTTCAGTTCCTTTATCTAGGAAAGTGGTTTTTTTAATGCTCTGGGATGGAACTAATTTGCTCAAATGTTTCATTTCTGTCTAGCGACTAACTCGGGTCATTTTTTTCCCTTTTTCCTTTTTTTGAAGGGTGTATGTTGTCTGTGAAAGTAGCAGAGTATTTAAAGTTAAATGTAATTTTGCCTAGTTTAAGCAAAAAGCATGCTGTGTCAAAATCTGATTCCCTCGCGCCATTTGTTGGTCATTCTTTGACCTGGAAAAAAATTTGACTGCAGACGGCAATCCTGAAACCCCTTTGCTCCTTTACCAGCCCTGTCTTTTCCTGGTGCTCAAGGGTTGTAAAACTAGAATGTGCATCAGAAGTCCTTCACTATCGGAGCTGCGTGAGGAAATGAGTGTTGAGCATAGCATGCTTCAGAGGTTTAGAACAATATGGAAGAACAGTCTACATAGGTATTTGTGATACACTGGCAGTTGCATGCATTTTTTTATATGTATAAAAAGCTAAGGTTTTGTAGGGGACCTAGTCAAGACTTGGAATACTATATAAAGGAGGACCAAAGAGACTGAAGGAAGTTAAGGTGTAAGTGGTCACGGGCCATTGAGGTGTAAGTGGTCACGGGCCATTGAGGTGTAAGTGGTCACGGGCCATCCCTTAGTTGTTTACCCGCTAGATTGGATTTTGCTGAACCTTCACTCCAAAAATGTTTAGAAATTCACAAGTCTGGTGTTTTTCCTTTCATTCAAACATTTGAGCATCAGGAGAGGCTGTTCATCCCTAATAGCCAGTTGTTTGAAGTCAGCTTTTGTTTCGTGCTCTGGAAGCTGAAAGTGAAGCTTTTCACAGTTTACTGTGGTAGTTTGCCTTTGCTATTTTTTGTTTCTTCTGCATTTATGACCATTAAATTTTTGTTTTGCTGACATTTTGTTGTTTTCTTTTGTTTTCTTTTGTTTTTATTCTTTTTCTACAGGTATTTAGTTCTAGTTTGTTTGTTTACTGGGACAACATGAAGAGGACAGAAATAGGAAAACTTTACCATTCCTTTGCTTCCTGCTTTTAAAAACGCCTGTAGGCGTGTTACTATTGTCCAACGGACAGATTTACAGATAAATACAAACTTTTGAAATGCATGATCTGTTGGTTTGTAAGCACACAGTGAATTAGTTTAAGTGCCAGCATACAATTTTATCCCTTACTGTTGGACTGTTAAGTGTTTACAGACAAACCTTTGGCGACTCAGTTGCTGGGATCCACCTCAAAATGTATTTTTTCTTTTTAAAGCTTAAGTACAGCTCACTCAAATGGTCTGTAAATGTTTTTACCCTTGCAGATAAATTTCACGTTAATTTATTCAGTGATCTTACATATAACGTGAACAGACACTTTAAGATAGTTTTTGCCTCAGCTTTTCAAATAAAATGAGTTATTTCCCCAAGTTGAACCCTGCTGAAAACCCAGCAACCTTTTATTGCTGACAGCATATGGGTGAACCTTTACCCTTCAGGTCGTTTTACATTATCTGTATTTGTACTCTAGTATTCTTCACTGTTAAGTGTTCATAGTTGATTCCCTGTAGTTGAGACCCTTATCTAGAAATAAGAATTTATACATCTGTATTTTGAAAGAATAGACATACACAGGTCTGCTTAGTTGCTCTCCTTCATAAAATTGAAAAGGTCTCCATAACACAAGACGCTGTTCTAACCTAGCAGTCTCTAGTAACTTTCAGTTTTCCCAGTTTCTCCTCTCGTGATCACTCGTCATATCAGGTTTTTTGTGTTTTTTTTTTTTTTGTGGACGTTTTTCATGCATTCCTTTGATGTGGAAGAAATGTGTACCTGATTTAATTTAAGTTTTAAATAGTACTATTTAGTACTGTAAGGTTGTCATAGTCTTAGCCCTTCGGCACATTTTATTTTTTTAACATTGCTGTATGAATTTTTTTAAGAACTGGATTTCATAATGTATCACCGTTTTTTTAAAACCCTTATTTTGAGATCAGGAACAGTGGTTTGGCTGTTGGTGGCAAATGCCTAGGAAGGATTTATTTATTTTACATATTGTATATTAAAATTTGTAATCTTAAGTTTTTTTAAATTCGATTTGCTTTTGGGGGGGGTTAGGTATTTAAGGTAATTATGTTGACGTGTATTGTCTAATCACTTTTCCTGAAAGCTGAAGGAAAAATAAAGATGATCGCTTATGGTTTCTTGTTCTGGAGTGAATCAGAGATGGGTAGAACGTTTACTCCACGGGAACGAACCCGTCGTGTTTATATTTGAGCTTGGCGGTGGTTCTGCACCAAGGTGTGGATGGTTCTGTTTCGAGGATTTTTGCTTCACCACTAGAGGGTGCTGATTCCTCCAATGAATTTGAATTGTAATTCTGTTGGACATATTGGTACAATGAGAAGTTCGTGGGATTTTTACCACCTCCTAACTGCTGTGGACTTTTTCCATCTGTGGTATGTAAAAAAACATTCTAACTTTATTACACCAGTCCAGGTATAGGAATTAATGCTTCATCCGCCAATTCTGCGTATTTGCTCCGTCGACGATACGTGGTGAACCCTGCATCAAAGACTGATCCTTCAATAGTAAATCTCGTGTCACATCTACTAAAGCAAGGCTTGTTTTGGTTTAAAAGCAAATAGTTTCTGCTACCGGAGAAACAAGAAGGATACGTGGTCTGGCGTAGTATGGGGGATGAGCGAAACCGCTCGTAAGTAGTACTGCAACTCTGGTTGTAGCCTGGTTCCAGAAGTTTTGAGACTAATTTACCGAAATCGTCGTTTAAAATAAATGCGTTTATTTTACAAGATGTTAAGACCCACCATTTGCTGTACTCTTCAGATAAGCGGCTGTTTTGCACACGAACGCTGCGCACCAACGTGACGTCGAATGATGGTGAGACCGTGCAGCGCAAACTGGCAGCTCCCGGGATTTTTGTTGGCTCGGAAGCACATACTTTGGGTTTGCTTTGTTTTGCAGAGTACACTTAATTCTGCGGTTAACAGGGAAAATATGTAATTTCCGTTTTACAATATAAGCACAAGCCGATCGAATCTGCCGTGATTTGCACCTGTTAAACGGTGTAATGATACTTGAATAGATCCAGTGGGGAAATTCCCTTTTCGCCTGTCCCATCTTTCTCTCCGTGACACAAAGACACATCGCAAAGAGCTTGAATATATCCAGAATCTGGCATGGTCAACATTGTTTTTCATCTTCTTTGGGTTGGACATGGCAGATATCGTAACAGCTGGTTTCTCCAACACCATCTTTAATCACCTAATAAAAAATATCCTTGCTGGCCAGCAGTGGAGCTTTAGCTGCTGCAGTGTTCTCTACAGTCTGCATGCAGCTAGATAGAGTATCCCCATCATTAATGTCTGTGTTCACTGCACAGCAGTTTCCGAGCGACCGTGGCCTAATTTAAATTTGGGTCAGTCTGTATGACAGTGGTGAGACAACCAAGTAGCGGTCACAGCTCTCCACACAAAAGAGACTGGACTCTATCTCAAAAGGATTTTAGATCTAAATTAGTGTTATTGCTCCTCGGTCAGACAAGTATGGTTTAATCACATTAAAACTGTCCAACCCAGTACCCGATGCTGAATTAGTAAGACTTTTTGTATTCTAGCCCTCCAGAGGAGGCATGTGCACCGGTGGGAGGGGTTGAGGCTGTCTGAGGACTGAAATCCCCCCAACCTCCTCCCGGTCTCTGCAAGTCCCTGCACAGCATCGTTCCAGAGCATCATATGATTAGGTGATATTGAAAAAATAAGGCCAAACGGTAAAGTTGTTCACTGTAGTATTTGTCTGAAATTCCTTCCTCCCATGCAGCATGGTGATTGGTGGACACGGGAATGTCTATCTTCTCAGAAGGTCTTTTTAGAGCAGTGGTGCCTGTAGCCAGGGCATCACCCAGCATCTCTTTGTAACCCAAAATAGGGAAAATTATACCCTGCAAAAACACCTGCTATCAAGTACCATTAATTGATTTCCTGTAGTAAAATGGTAACTTCTGCTACCATTGAAAGCCTATCTGCTTGTTTTTCTGTCAGCGTCGTCTGACCCTGTCCTTCATGTGTCTCTCCTGTTTTGGCCCGCCGGCGTCGCCGCTCATCCCTCCTTTCTCCTCCCTATCTCTCCCCCTTCAGCCCCAGTGGGTTATCCCCACTCCCCGGATTGCTGCATAGCTTAACAGGCTGAGTATGTGGCCCAGAGGTATTAACCCTCTGATCGAGATTTCGAGGCTGGCCAGCCTCACCTGGTTGTCTGTATTTGTTGTTTTTTTTTTCCTTTTTTGGTGTTTATTCGTTATGTTTTTTTTCGGTTAAGGTTTGCCCTGCTTGTACATTTGTTTTATATCATTATCCTAGTGTTGCTTTCATGTGCGTTGTTATTGTTTCCTAGTTTTTGGTGTTTTAGTTCCCCAGCGTCTTGGCTGTTTGTTGACAATTCATATGTCACCTGTTGCTCGTTATCAATCAAGCGCCTTCCTTGATTGTCTCATGTTCTATGCCTGCCCCCTTGTTAGCCTGATTGTCTGTGTGTATTTAAGTTGCCTGTTTTGTTTTGACCCATCATGGTTCTTTTGAGTTTATTGTTTTCCCTGTTGCGTTCTGCTTTATCCAATAAACCCTTTATCACAGAGCTACTCAGTGGCTCTTCACCCTCATTTCCTCACCTTCATCATGCCATGCTTCTGATAAAAAGTAACTCTTGGTTCAAGTTCAATTGACATTTATATATTATTACTAAAACATGCAGTTGAGGCATAGCAGTTTTAAGCAGAAATCATTAATGCTGTGTTTACAACACCCAGTTACTGGCCACATTGATGTTACCTAGGGGTAACCTCACTGATGTCAGGACAAATGCTGTGTAGTGAAAAGGTTGGCTTGTGGGATTCCAGCAACTGCTTTACTGACTGCTACTAGGAAGAGGTGAACATATGGAATCATTGTACCCATTGAAAGTGTCCCACTGCCATTGTGTTATCACTTAGAGCAGTGACAATGGGTCAGTAATTAGTGCACGTTGAATGCAGAGGTGCAGCAACAGCTTAGCCAATGTAGGCAGTCGCCTGGGCCCCTGAATGGCCAGATGGAGCGACGACTGACTGCATTATTCTCACGGCCACAACAACAAAGCTGAAGCACCTCGATGTCGGAGACCACCTCCCCACCCCCAGCGGAGCCCCAGGACTTATGGGTCATACATAAATACTGTGTATTGAGTGGAACCCCCAAAACGGGCAAAAATAAAGCAGAAAAGGAAACAAGAAAAGAAGTTGAAACAGGAGACTGGTAAGTGTGAAGATAATTATAACTTAAGAATGTGGTCCAGCTGTTTGGAGAAGCATTTCTCTGTGGTTGTTTCGCATTTATTTGATTTATGGACAGTAGTGAGATTACTGAGAGAGCAGGTTATGAATGCTGTTAGGGGGGAGCATCTCTTTTGCCTAGGGCCCCCACAGAGCCTTGCTTTGCCTCTGATTGAATGTGACAGTGCTCTAAATTAAACCCTTTCATGCATGGAATCTGCTTTTGTACACAGTTGATTTGGGGCTATTTTAAGTAAGTTCATGGTGTAGATAACTGCATGGTCAGGCCCACATGTAAAGGCCTGCATGTAAAGCGTTTGGTTTTCCTGTTCTGCTTGGATACTTTTGCTTATTTCTAATTACGGAATTTTTCATGTTGATGCATTTAGATCCAAGGTATTCAAAGGGTTGTCATTTGTACTAGAACAAGTACTGACTACAATGAGCTTACTTATATGTCTCCTACAGACTGGATAATTCAACACAGGGTAATAAAATAGGAAAAACACTTAGGTAAAGCACATATTAATATGTCCATATAAATATGGAACTATAGATGTGTCTGGAAGAATTAATATGGATAGATGTGTATAGATATGTACATTATACATGCATAGCAGTAGACAATAGTGCAAATATAGTTCAGAGCCAGATATACTAGGGGCTCAGTTTTGTAATGGGATTAGTGCAAGAACAGTGAGAAGTGCAGTGTCACTGAGCTCATAAGTTTTATGGCATAGAAGGTGTCACTGTGTAAATATAAATGTTATCTGTGATTGACGCTTTACCCTCCCATTGATCCTTAACACTAACATAACTGGACAATGACTAATGACACATCACCCTTCATACATTAGAGCTTAATCACCTCCAATCTTTCAAAAAACCTCTGTACTTCTGGTACATTATTTATGCCTGATTTTGACACAGTTTTAAATCGTTTTACCACAAGTGTCCAAATAAAAAGGAATGTCAGGCAAAAAATACATTTTGCAGAATGATTCATATCAAGATGGGCTGGTGAACTACCTGTTACAATGAATGATCAACCTGTTCTAAAGAAATTGACACATTGAATGGTCCTTTAATCACTTTAAACTTACATTTCGTCATTTATTTGTTATGGAGATATGTAACTATTTGACTTTTTAGCAGTATCAGTCATAGCAAATATTTACTTAATTTAATACAAGACTTTATTACTACGAAGTACTTCCTTCTACAGAACTATCTGTGTAGAAAGCATTGAAACGTGGATCCTTGTAGCTTGTTCATCAGGTGTATCATTAGTGTCATTTTGTGTGATAATCATGCAGTAAAAAAATTTGATTAAGCTCCATAATAAAATCAAAGGAAATGAGATGCAAAGAAACTGATCTCATATGACAGTTTGGCCAGACATCAGCCCATAAAGATGTCAATTTTAAAACTGGCACAAATTTTCCAACCAGCCATAATACATGTGTTTCTATGCAAATTTACCAGAATTACACATTCACATCCTAATCTGTTTTATAAAATCAACATTTTACTTGATGGTACCATATTAAGGGTTTTGTCTGCTTTACTACCATAAATACAAATACATTCCTGGTTTTCCTAAGAAACACCATTTAAGCACAGAAGTGTACAAAAACCAGCCAAAGAGACATACATACTGTATGCTGAGCGTAATGAACAGTAATCACCACCCAAAGACGTCTAGCAACATTACAAAGTATGTTGGCTCTTAAGAAAAACTCGCATAAAAGTGACATGATAAAAAGCCAAATAAACTGAAAATAAACTACATCTACCAGGGGTCGCCTGTATTTTAATTTTTCCCCTGTAGATCTACTTGGTCTATAGGTGAGCTTCTGTTATGAAACAAAAATATTTCCAGGCATGGACAAACCCTTGAAACCTTTAAATAACAGCATTCCCTCTACAATATAAAACCTTATATAACCCCAACTAACTGCATCAAAACGATAAATCACTGATACATACTGGATCATCACACTGAATATCTTCAATTAGTCATATAATCAAAAATGCCTGGTTTTTTGTCTTCTTAGAAATTCACTTCAGCAATAAATTAACCAACATAAAATGATATATTTTAAACCAATCACAGATATGCTAAACACTAAATTATATTCACCTAACGGACATCATACAAAAGGGACAGATTAGACACACATTTCATTACAAAATAAATACACCCTCTGAAATGAATTATTTTAACGTATACAAAATGTAGTTACACCAAATGAAATACCTCTTGTGGTAATATTTAAGAAACCTCATGTAAATATTTCAGCAGAAGAATTTATAATTCTGCATC
>JAODJW010000033.1:21410516-21424282 GCA_026777045.1 Hyperopisus bebe
CACAATCAGCCACACAGGTTTACACTATATACAGTCTTTTAAGATCATTACTGACCTCTCCTTAACATAACTGGGGGAAAAACTAAGATTCAAAATTCATATCATCTAATTTACCTCATTTTAGGAAATATAAAAACTCCTAGTCAATATATGTTTAATTGGATAAGGTTTGTATTCTAATATAGAAACTCTCGAGTACATCACTGCTGTACCAACGAAACTTGCCTGAAAGATCAGCTAAATGCACAATGTTCCCATCTGCTTGGTTTACTACAACATGGCCTCTTAAATCTGTTTCTGCACCTGTCCTGACCTTCTTCTTTTGTTGTATGCAGCAAGAGAAAGGCACACCACAACGCTCTACGCTTGGGTTGGTCTTGGAGCAGTTGAAGTACACATTGTAGGACCAGTCTCTGTAGGAAAGGCCTCCACAGCACTGAAACTGCACAAAAAACAATGAATTTAAATTTTTAAAATCTATAACACTAATTAAAAAACATCAAATTGAATACACTAACATTTAATACATGTACACTATGTAGTTACACTGTATGTTTTTTTATTATTATTTATTTATTTATTTGCAGTTTCAGAAGACACAATAGGTTAATTTCACCTTTTTTTGTACAAAGTCTATTATGTTCTCCAGGTCCAGGTCATCACGGTATTTCTCAATTCCAGTTTTTATCAATAAGTCTGTCCTCTCCAGTACCTGGTGGGACCCATAGACAATTATGATTCGACTCCCTATAATATTTGAGTACCTGCAGTACTGTATTATCAAAAAATGATCGAAACTGTTGAAACATTGACATCTGCTGGAAACTTCCTTTAATTGCAGTTACCCTTTAATTTTTTGTGTTTTGCACGAAGCGGATTTTTTTTTTTTTTTTTTTTTACCAAATCAGAGAATATGAATCCCAGCACAGCTGTCGATATCTGAAGAAGAAGAATAGCTACCAAGATCCCTACAAACTGGGAACAAACACAGATGTTAGGAAGTAAAGTATGTGATTCTTATCGGACTATAATACGGGCTAGGGCAAAGGGCGCAAAGTGTGAATCGCAAGAAACAAAACTTTACAGAAACGCCCACATACATGCCGTGGTTCATAACTGTAATGAGTGCCTTGTCACTAGAACAATATCTATTCCACCATGAGACAAATTATCTAACTTACAATTTGTAGAAGACGAACATTGTCGCGTAGTGCCCCAAAGCATCCGAAAAAGGTGACAGCGAACATCAGAGAGCCGATGCAAATAAATAACAGGGCTGGGTCAGCTGTCAGAGAGTCCACAACATCTGAGAGGGACAGAAGCTTCGTTATACACCGGACGGCGCTGCTCTGTCTCATCCACAAATATTGCCTCCATGCACAATGTACTTTTATCACTGTGTTATTCTATTAATATATAATGCTCTGCTGTACTGTTTTGCATTGACAAAAAAAAAGGTTTTGGTAAAACTGCAGTATGGCATACTGGCTAGCAATAGGGACTCAAAGGTTGCTTGTGTGGGGGACAGTCTACTTCATGTAGAACAGGGTGCAAGGCACCATTTAAAAAAAAAAGACTTAAACTACTTTGCAGAATCATGTGTACATAAGAGTATAGCAACCATTGTCTCTCACAAAACCTAAAACAGCAAAAACAAAAAATGCTCAAAACAGTTTGACTTCAACAATGGAGTAGGAGTGCAGTATACTAATAATACAATAATAATTAAAATTTTAAAAATAATGTAGCAATAATAAAATTATGATGATGATGATAATGGTGGTAGTAGTAGTAGTAGTAGTAGTAGTAGTAGTAATAATAATAATAATAATAATAATAATAATAATAATAATAATAATATCTTTATTTATATACCACCTTTAGTACATAAATTGCAGCCCAAAGTACATTACATTGAGAATTAAAATGAGGAAAAAAGAGACAAGCAAGTAAGTATGATTAAATAACAGACCTATCATTACAAATGAAAAACTTTAGGTTGATAATAAACTGTTACTTACCTCCCTCCTTGGCAACTTTAGCATAAACGCCAACTGCAATTAGAATAGCACTAGAAACCTGAACAAATTGAATGAAACAATTTATTTTTGTGAGAAATACGTAAAGTCATATTTCTTCCAGCTTCTGCCACCCACATCTTTTGTGAATATGGGTAGATATGCCTAGAAATACCGCGATACCCCAACTAATATCAGCGCTAATAAATGTCAACTCCAATATAAAGAGATAAAGTACATACTTTTCGTTGTGGAACTGATAAATCAAATCAAATATTTTATTCTAGTACTCGTTGAGGGTACATGTAAAACTTACCCAAAATAAGTAACAGCCGACAAACAAAATGTACTTGATGGCCTTGTACGTTTTCGTACTGTTAACCATATTTTACGTTACTTCTATTAAAAACAGGGTGCGGCGGTTGTCAGTAAAGCTTAACGAAATGGGTTCGATCGTACATTTCGCATACTACAGTATACTGACAAGTGCAAACTTGCTATTGGGAAAGACTGCGAATTCCTCCCTCTAAGAAGCAAGGGCGCCTCCTGCTGTCGGGAACCAGCATCCTGCGTGTTACAAAGGCCCACCACCTTACGACCCTACGCCATGTAGTAACAACAGTTTAAACAATCACTTTTAACCGTGCATTCGGCAACAGCAATGTAAGACGGCACAGGAAAAACATAAATGTTTTATGTGTTGAGACAAATTGTACTGTTAAGACATATACAGCCGTGGGAAAATTCAGAGACCACTTCATATTTTTAAATAAATCTGCATTTTGAAATCGTGGTTTAATCGTGGTTCTGCTGGCAGAAGGCTACGCTGAGCAGCAGGTTGCTTTCAGGTTCAAAATCTCTAAGTGAGCAGTACACAGGAATAAGGTGAAGCTGGAGACACTGGGAACGACCAGAAACCAGCCAGGTAAAAGACCGAAGCGACTTTCTAATGTCAGAGATGACTGTCAACTTATCCGACAGTTTCTCATGAATCGAAGGATGACATCAGGTGACTTTCAAAAGGAATGGGAAACATTACGTGCAGGTGTGAAGTGCACTGCTAGGACAGTTATATTCCACGGCTATTCATTTTTCTTCACCTGAATTCACGCCTTTCTCAACATCCCTGCCAATCAGGCTTGTGATCCCTCCCTCATACCTCCGGTGCAGCCCGAAGCTGGGGCAGAACTCTGGGTAAAGCCGATTAAATTAAGGAAAGCCGTTGAATCATTCTGTCAGCAATATTTATCGTTTTGGACATTGCAAAGGTTACTCCTTATTATAAAATAGTTCTACGTTTTGCTTATCCCAATATATGTAAAAATTCCCGTACTACTCATTGTGTTTGTGTTGAAGTCGGATCACATAGGGTTTAATTTCGAACAACAATGTTTGCCAAACTGAAAGAGCGTTATGACAAGTTTCTAAATGAGAAGAACTTCGTAACAGACTATCTGGGGAAAATCGAGGAGAAAACTGGAATTAAAAAGAACTACATTGTTGCAGGTAAATTAGTCCGAACTCTGCTGATTATAAACAATATGCTGGTCGACCTGCCGCTGGAACAAAGTAGCGTAACGTTTCCTTCTGCTAAATTCGCACTCAGAATAGAGTTTTTCTTTTCGTTTTATTGTAATTCAGTGGATGCTTACATATATCAAAACGGGTTTATAAACTGCTATTGCAGTAATTTGGATAAAGGTCTGTGCTTCAGTTAATTGTATGTTAATGTCCCTGAAACAAAAGAGAGCCGCGATCGCAGGGCTGTTATACAGCCGATCTGCTGGAGCCGCATGATCAGGTTTCGGGGTCTGTTGCTGCGGCTGTAGGTTTTGAGTTAATCGATGTTGCGATCGATTTTTTTCATGGTACGATTTCTGTACAACATAATCTCCCGCTTTTCACTTTCACTGGACGATATACACTGTATTTGTTGCTGTTTCAGTCAAAAAGCGGCAATGCCTTTCCGAACCATTTAGATCCAGTGACCAGTGTTGTTTATTGCAGCCAGGTGTATATAAAATGACCATTTCAATCATATTTAGAATTTAGGGATTTACAATATTACTATACGATCTAGTCTGACGTACTATCCTATATTACTTTTTATTTTCGTTCTAAACATAGGCTAGTATTGTGTAGACCCTGCTGAAAGAACCTGCGTAACTGGTTACCAGCATGACCAGCATAATGCATACTGGTAATACGTACTAGCATGTTTGGTGGTAGTGGATTACTGAAATATTGCAGGTGGACCAGCACGGTTATGCTGGTCCACCAGCACCAAACCAGCCTGGAAATCATGCTGGTCTATGCTGTTGTTTTTCAGAAGAGGACATAAGCATGAGGAAATAAAATCGATCGTTCATCATATAACACCATATTTGCATTTTGCGTTCGGTTATAAATAATGAATAGCGTACTCATTAACTGCTGCATATGATATTTGTTGCTTGGATCTTGGTGTCCTTACTTTAAAAGACATTCAGTTGCAGTTATTCCCTAGGCTGTAACGGCATTGGATTTTCTTGCGCACTAAATACCCAGCGAGATTTAATCGTTTAATCAAACGAGTATCGGCACGACGTGAAAAAAATGCAACATGACGTTTGCCTTGAATAATTCTCGTTGTTGTTTTGCAATGCTGACACGCTTGATAGTCAGCAGGGCCCGTAATAAATGTTGCATTGCCACATGACACTCCAATGACAGGAGCTTGGCCGCATAAACACCTTGTCAGCGGTGCCTGGTTCCCTGCGACTCTCATTCAAATAGTACTGTGTAAATTTAACCTGAGATGAATAAAATTACGCACCTATAAGTGACTGCGGAACTGTACAGCGATCCTTCTTTTTACTAGCGAAATCACACGGTACTAATTGAAGCCTTCATGTGGAGCTTTGAATTGTTACATTAGATTTGTCATGGTGCTTAGTACAGGTACAGAACCAATGAAATGCAGTAGGCATCCAACCAGGTGCAAAAAAAATACATTCAAATGCAATAATCTCTAAGCATGTTGTGAATATAAATTATGATTGTGTGAAACTATATACAGGGTAGTCAGACAGGAAGTACAGAGTGAATGATTGTGATGAGAAATATGATACAAGGCACAATGCAAAATGTGTGACATGCAATGTGCAAATGAGCAGTCAGTGCTGATGAAAGCAGTCAGTGGAGGTTCCAAGTTGTGTGTGTATGTGTGGGGGGGGGGGGGGGGCGGAGAATAACTGCTGTAAGGTACTATTGATCATATTGGCACGTGGGCAAGAAGCTGTTCCTCAGCGTTGTGCAAGAGCAGAAGCTGCTGTATTGCTTGCTGGAGTGGAGTAGGGTGATTGTCCTTCCCAGGTGCCTTTTGTGATGGACGTCTTTTATGATTGGCAGCTGGGCACCAGTGATTTGCTGTGCAGGTTGAAAGATCCGTTCTGCATCTGTACCATACTGAGGCGCAGTTTGTCATGCAGTTTGGATGCTGTCAATGGGACGGTGTTAGATCATCACCAGAATGGAGGTGGGGGGGGGGGGGGGGGTGATGTGGCAGCCTCTCTCCCTTTTGTGATCTGCTTCTCTTTTGTCTGCAGGTACCCTCTCTCTTACAGGGCTGTATTTAATCTTTGGATATGGCGCCTCTCTGCTGTGTAATTTGATCGGTTTTGTGTATCCTGCATATTTCTCGTAAGTATTTGCTCTCAATTCATATTACACTGCAGTGAGTGACTGACTTATTTTAGTAATGATGATTTAAATTTAATTCTCTGCACATAGAATGTTGGTGATTTCTGTGTGTATAACAGTATAAAGATCCTCTCATGTCAGTGACAGTGTCCATTGGGATGTCTTGGGCTTATCTGTTGTGTACAGCATTAAGGCGATTGAGAGCGCAGACAAAGAGGATGACACCAATTGGCTGACCTACTGGGTCATCTATGGAATTTTTAGTGTGGCCGAATTTTTCTCTGACATATTCCTCTACTGGTGCCCTTTCTACTATGTTGGGAAGGTAAGGCGATAGTTTTATATTTACGATAATTTCAGATATCTGTCAAAGACACTAAGGTGCCACTGTGTTAGTTTGAGTCCTGACCCGTCGTCCTGTGTGGAGTTTGTATGTGTTCTCATTTCCAGTCTCCTCCCACTGTCAGAAAAAACACAGTTGTCCAGTTGTCCCTGCCTCATGTCCTATGCAACCTGGTTTGGCTGTGACCCAGCATTAGAGGTTATGGAGGATTTATGGACATATTGCCAAAAGTATTAGGACACCCCTCCAAATCTTTCAATACAGGTGTTCCAATCACTTCCATAGCCACAGGTGTATAAAAGGCTGGGTGAACTCCATATTAAAACCTATGTATTAAGAATGGGATGTCATTAAACTTCGTGTGTGTGTAAAGGCCAGTGTCCTTATGCTTTTGGCAGTATAGTGTATGATAGAGATCCAGGATGTTGCAGGTGCTAAATGAATGTGCTTCTCCTTCTCCCATTCTCTCACTGTCTCTCCATATCAGTGCTTATTCCTGCTCTGGTGCATGGCTCCTGGGAGCTGGAACGGGTCTCAAATGCTTTACCATCGAGTGGTGCGGCCATTCTTCCTCAAACACCAGGCCGAGCTGGACAGAGTGGTCAACGACCTCAGCGGGAAGGCCATGAGCGCAGCAGAGAGCGTCACCAAAGAAGGTAGCTGGCCCTTTAAAAATCCACTGGATCACAGATATCAGCAGATGACGTCATTCATTCACTTTCATTTCATACTATAGGAAAAGGCTTAAAATATTATATTACATATGCTGGTATATAAGCTACTGAGCACATATTGCCCATGCATTGAAATAGAAAAACAGAAATGGTATGCCCTGGTCACGAATAGCTTTAGATTTTGCTCATTTTATTGTCATGGTTCATGGTATCAAATGAGTTTCATCTAGTCTGCATTATAATACTCTCAAATAAGACAGTTTGAGGACTTTTTATAAACAAATCCTGATTACAAAGATCTATATTGTTGACTGCTATTAGTGTATTATAGTACAGTCCTGTTTAATATTAAACATACAATCCTGATCATTTGTGGATTTCATTAAAATCCGTAAATAGCTTGCTCAGAGCTGTCTCCTTCTCCTAGATTGTACTTCAGCAGATAAATGTTGATTAAGGTCTATGAAGGAACACCTGTCTGGCCTGGTCCACTGACATATCATTAAAGCTGTTAATAATTAATCTACAAGTTATAGTAATGCAGGACCCAGTCCTCAATAAAAACATCTGGATTTCCCCTGTTTTTTTTTGATGTTGTCCATTTACAGTAAGTGAACCCTTATTAACAATGTATGTCTTAGTATACAACACACATGTTGTACAAGCCATGCACAATCAAGCGTTGCATGCTCTCTCTCTCCCTCCCTCCCTCTTTCTGTTCATTTCGCCTTTTCTGTAATGTAACAGTCCCTTCTTTCTTCTCAATGAACTCTGACCTGTCTTACACTACCGGCCTTGTTTTCCTTTCTCCTCATCATGCAGTCCTTCACGCGCTGGTGAATAAGAAAGCTCTTTTGCCTTCTGAGGCATCTTCTAAAGCGCTGCCAAGCACATCTGTATGTAACACATTTCATCACTTGGCTCCCACATCTCCCTCCTGCACAGTCCCATCCTCCCCGATGTTCTGTCATGTCAACCCCTTGCTTCTATGCAGTCTGCCCACGGTGTGTTACTATTTTGTCAGTCAGACACACCCAGAATTCCCATCGTCATATGGAGTGGCTATATTCATTTTGCAGTTTGAGGGCACCGTGGCAACCTGTAATACTTTCACTATCCATAAAGTTAATACCATTTTTAAATTTCACCTTATAGATTATCACATGATGCACCCACATCTGTTGGAGTCTGGTATAATATACAGCACGTTATGTTCTGAGACAAAAACCGCAGGATGGAATTCTGGGGGGGGGTGGGTTCATATAGAGTAATAAACAGCTGACGTTTATGTGACTCATTTTATACTTGCATCAGAACAAACATGCATTACAACAAGCTGTAGTATTGAGTGTAGAATCTAGTTTGAGTATTCTTCATTAGAATTTAATTACTTAGGCATTTGATGTAGTGCTCACAACTCTAGACTTGTACATGGACCTGTGCAGCACCCTGTTTATGTGGTCTGACACGCTGCATTTGGTGGCATTTCTCCTTTATTAATAACAATGAAACATTTCATGCCTTTCTTTATAGACTGACCTGAATGTAGACTAATTCGGTAAGTGCAGTGTTGTAGGATTTCCTTTCTCCTGCCCGAGTGTCTCTTATTCATATGAAAGCTCTTGACATTAAGTTACAAATTAGCATAATGCAGTTTTGTATCTATAGCATTTAAGCATGCAAGTATAATCTGATGAGTAATAGAAATAAGGCTATCTTGCTTATTTTGAATGCGTGCATGCGTGTCCCTAACCAGCAACACTACTGAGTATTACTGGTTTTGCATTGAACAATCCACCTTTTAATGAAATATTTTCTTTGTCATCTACCCAGTCAGTTTCCATTTGTTACCTTGTAACTATGTTGTTAGCATACAAGGCATATCTAAAAATTGTACATTTCTGAATCTGTCATTTCACCAATTGACTTGTTTTCCACCAGGTGTTACAGTAGTATTTTTATTATTAATATCAAAAATTATACCTTTTATGTTTGTTTTATGTTCATTATATGTTTGTTTGCTTTTGGGGTTTTCAAACAAAAACTTTTCGCAGTAAATTACAATGCAGTAAGTGTTTTTGTTTTAAATTCACTTAAATTGTGTAAAAACTGTTTCTATATTTCAAAGGTCTAATTACTGTCTTGTCTCTGTCTTTTACAGCAAACAAATTCCTCAACCAGAACACCGAAAAGTCAAAGTGATCTGATGAAAGACTGAAGCGGGTTGATGTCACATGTTTAAACCGGGTTTAACTCTTATAACTCTTCTAATTCACAACTGATAGTTAATGACCCACTGAGGGCGGCCAGGAGGAATTCTGTCTTGCATTTCCTTAATAAATGTACAAGTAATGTGTCCCATTTTGATATATCTGGGATGCTAGATTCCAGAAGAATCAAAACGTTAGAATCAGGAAAATGAATCAGGAAGTCATATTAAACCATTACATATTAGCCATTGGTTGTTGCATTTGTGCAACAATCTCTGTTGCTGATATTAGCACTTAATGTTTACAATCAATCAGTATCATGTATGTACAGCAGAAGGTTTTAATAATTGAGCAATTTTGGTATCCGCTATTATAGTCTTTTTGTAACTAATGATTAGGGCTGGGTCACAGAATTAAATACATGGAAAACTTATCTGAACTTGTTAGAAATATGGTGTGATTACTGTTTGCCAGATTTCCTTACTGCTATCTCCTTTACAAGAGTTACAGAAAACAACATTAATGCAGAATAACGTATAGTACTAGCTGAACACAAAATGTCCATACAAACCACATGGCTATGGATAGGCTTAGGCTATGGACAAAGTCAGTCTGTGGATAAAGTTAAATAAATCTTCAGACAGCGTGACAAAATTTGTTAATGAAGGATTGTCCATGTATTTGTACTCTAATAAAACAATGATGATTAAACTACATTATCGGTGTGTTTGTTGGAAATTAAACTTTCATGTAGGAAAGAAAATTCAGTCCTGGTTGGATCTCAGACATGTATCAAAGATAAGCGCGCTCAAACCCAAAAATGTCTCAAAAATAACTTAGGGTGTGAGTTAATGACATCAAAATACAAAAAAGAAACCGCACTCACAAAATACAGTACTTCTCCTGCTATTATGAAAAAAAGTTTATTGCACCATGCCACACAGACATTTTTCGGCGTCAAGCCGTTATCAATGTGTCAATAATGATTCACACATTGACAACGGCTTGACGCCGAAACGCGTTATTGTATAATTATTATGTAGTGTATTATTATTTCTCAGACTTACCTACAAATTATACTTAGAGACAAACTCTGGTAAAGGATCTTGCTCTTTAACCCGGACCCTGTCTGTAATCAAATTGTTTTTTGCATACATAGGTTTCATTATACATTTTTTAGGAGTACAGAGGTAAAAATCTTGTTTGGCCTGGAACAACCAAATCGACTTATTAACAAGAAGAACAGCTTCTTGCTACCCTTTGCCCTATAAAATGTGAGTCAAAGTTGTTATACTGTATATTGATATATCATCTACATTGTATTAAACGTATTAGTATATCAGTTATTGGTCTTGAATTAAAATTAAACTATACATGTGTAAATTGACTAATAAAAAGAATAAATTAAAAACGTAAAGGTAATCACGGAAAAGGTACGGTTATAAAAACCATTAGTTTCATTAGTAAATCTGTACTGCTGCACCAGTAATTAATTACCTACACAAATTTTCTGGAGTAAATTGTATTTTAAGAGCATGTGACGAGTAGAAGAATCCCCGAAGTGATCACCGGAAATGACGTATGATGTTTCTGGAAAGACGGAAGTAAGGCGCAACTGAAATCTGAAGAATGAACTGGTCGTGAATCTCATAGTCACTTATAGCGGCTTTTCGGATCCTGCCAGAAATACTTTTTTTTCCAACAGCAAAATTTAAGGAAACTGTCAAATTATAGTTTGCGGAAGCACAAAAAAATCTGGTTTAAGGGAGCCGTTCGTGATTTCTGGAAAGATGTTGGATTGTGTTACTTTCCAGGCGCAGTTGTCCTCAATCATGGGGATGTTCACAGAAGCGGCGGTGTTGGAGATTGTAAAAGTTGTGCAGGAGAGCTCTTCGGCGTTTCGCTTACGGATGTGTCGGAGTCAGGAGGAGATCGAGGAGCTGAAGACGAAGCTTCTTCTTGTCGAGACCGAACTGAAAAGCGCCAGGCAGTGCGCAGTGGAAGCGGCATGCAGACCTCCCAGCCGGTGCTCGGTTGGGGTACAGACCGGCGATCAAGTCGGGGATGTGCAGAAAGGTAGCGTGAATCACATCAAACATTTCCTTAATCTGTGACACCCTGAAATCCGTATTTATGAGTGTTAGCGCGCTTGTATGCTTGTTTATGCATTAATAAGCACAATACAGATAATACGGGTTTGTTCAGAATTTATTAATTGTGGCCTATTCCATTCATAAATCGGAATTTGAGGTGAACTGGCCAAACCCCGCACGATGTTGGAATATGTCTTGAGTTAGAATGACAGGAAGAAACATTTGTAATTTCAATTAAAAAAATAATCAGTGCAATCAATTGTTATTGGGTTACTTGTTTGACTGTACGAAGTTCTTTTCCATCAAAGTACACAAAAATTATTTTATTGGGGACACAATGTTGCCTTCTTTCATTCTGAATTCCGTGTTTTTATAACGGTGATACAGTAATGTATGTAAACGTGTAACATTTATATGTAATTCATGTTGAATGACTTCAATGTGAATTCAATTCCATTTAACTCATCTTAGATAAATTGAAATTAGAATTGTAATTCTGCATCCTGTTTCGACCAGAATTGAAAATTGGGGGGGGGGGGGCAGACAATTCAGGGGCAATAAAAAATTTGGAAAGTAATAGGTTTGGTCTGGGTTTGAGGCCATTACAACAACAGCAAAAAATATTTTTGTATAGTGCGTTATGACAACATTACATTGTCTCAAAGTGATTTACAGCATTCCCACCCAAAGCCCCCAGTGAGTAAGCCATAGGCGACAGTGGCAAGGAAAAACTCCCTAGAAGGAAGAAACTTTGGGAGGGACCAGACTCAAAGGGGGAGCCCATCCTCCAGGGGCCGGCAGGGAGAGTCAAATTGGATGCTTTCGTGGGGCCCAAAACTTCCCCTGGATAACACCAAGACTTTCTGTGTTAACTCAGACTTGGATATTTTACTGGAAACATAACCAATATGCTCACTCATTTGAGACAACATCATCCGAGTGTGTATGACTGGAGCAAGGCAGAAACATCCCCTGTAAGTTAGTCTCCCCGTGAAATTTAAGGTGCATTACCAGGAAATAAAGATTGGGCTAAAAACATTAATTACAACATAGGGGTGTTTACTGCTGCAGATACACAACCATACTCAGTAGGAGTCACATGGCATGTAGTTCATTATGATTATTATGATCTTCATTTTTAAAATTTATCTTGCATGTTTATTTTTACCATGTGCAAATAAGTGTCTCAGGTTTTTTTACTCAGACACGTCAACAGACGCATTGTCTTCGGCTTGCTAGTCATTCTAATTGTGTTTGTGTTTGGACTACAAGACACCTGCATGTCAGTTTATTTTTCAAGAATTCACGTGGTCTTCAGATACTCAGAATCAGATTTTTTTTTTTTATTGAAGGGTTGTATGTATGATAAACGGTTTGGTTCACTCCAAATAGCAGCATCAGTGGACAACAATGAAGTCATATGTCAAAGAACAGGTGCAGAAACAATAAATAAGGCTGGCATTTATAGCAATTCTTTGGAAAATGTAAAATAGAGTTTAAAACCAAGTAAAATGTGGGTAGAATATACCATAAAACCTGTGCAAGGTATAAAATAATTGACAGTGTACATAGATATATAAAGTGGTGGGTGTGTAAACCAGATGTCAAGTTTCTGGCCACAGTACATGGGAAGAACCTGTTTGTCAGCCTTGAGGTTGATGTTTCATGTGTTTGCCCGATGGTAGGGAGGCAAACAGGTGATGTCCGGTGTGACTGGGAACTCGGGTGATTCCCTGGTCCCTGTGACAACACGTTATGCAATAATGCCGCATCGTGCGCTACGAAATGTAACAAATTTTCATCACAGCGTTATGACATAATGTGTTATCACACACTATGTAATAACAAAATGTAGCATTTACAACCTACGTTATACTTTTGTATTGCAGCATTAATATATTATTACCATCATCATCATTGTGATTATTATTATCATTATTATTACCATCATCCAATTCCGAGTGACTTCTATGTCTCTGTGACAGTATAGCAGACAAAAATTCAAATTATGAATGAAATAGAAAATAACAAATGGGTGGGATCAGTCATAAATTTGTGAATGAGGTTAAAAATTATAATTGTTACAATAGGTTTTGAGAAAAACTCAATCAATAGAGGGGAAAGGAAATGGTAGTGAAGACTTAAACCAGTCCCTGGTGCATTCAAGAGCAGAAAGGGGACTGTGAGGGACTCTCACCAGATGATAGTACAAGATAACGAACTTCTTAGCGTCACAAAGTCTTTGGTAAATGGACCCCTGAAGAGATACCTGAATTTATCTAATGAAAATTTGTTAGTTTGTCAAGTTATTACATTATTGCATGGTGTGTTACAACATATTATATAATAACACCATATAATGCAATGAAAATAGAAGTTATTACAACCTCATTTCCAAAAAAGTTGGGATGCTGTGTAAAATGTAAACCACATGGGCTAAGGAACACTTCTGAAAATCATTGCCTGTGAATTCAGTTCATCGCTGCATGCAAAATGCAGGATGAAACTCTAGGTACGTTTTTTTTTCTTTGCATGATAAACATGATCCAGAAATGCCACTGACTTCTCTAGGCCCAAGATCTACTGAGGCAACATGGAAAACTGGCCTGTGGACTGACAAATCAAAATTTCAGATTCTTTTTGGAAATCATGGACGCCACATTCTCCAGACTAAAGAGGAGAGGGACCCTCCAGCTTGTTATCAGCGGAGTTCAAAAGCCAGCATCCATGATGGTTTGGGGCTGCAT
>JAODJW010000033.1:21429216-21442753 GCA_026777045.1 Hyperopisus bebe
TATATAAGTATTATATATTATAACTACTTAATATAAAAAGTCAAATCAAATTTAGCAGCTTAATAACATGTGAGTATGAAAGATATGAATCTATCAATAGCAGCTTGAGCTTGAACCATGTAGTAAATATACAATTCACATGTAGCCCTTGGAAAGAACCTGTTTTTAAATCCAGTGGTTCAGGTCTCAGTCGACCTGTAGTGGCCGCCAGAGGGCAACAGGTCAAACGGGTAGTGACCAGGATGTGAAGAGTCTTTAATGATGCTGGTGACTTTTCTAACGCAGCAAGAACTAAAAATGTCCTCTGGTGAGGGTAGTGGACAGCTGATAGTATTCTGTGCCACGATGATAAAACTGTGAAGAGCTTTCCAGTCTGTAGCTGAACAGCTAACATGCCATACTAAAATACTCACTTTTTGATGGTCTTACCAACCGGGGAGTTTTGCCAGTTAAGGCAACCCTTATTCAACTTAACTATTAAACCCTTATTCAATATCTGTAATACTAAATATTATACAAAATATTATCATATGATGACATTTGGGAATCGTTTTCACTGCCATTGTGGAGTGCTTTGAAGTTTTTATAGAAAGATCATCCAGTCTTCAGGCAAAAGCACAGGCATTTTCAAACTACAGTCACACACTGAAATATCTCATCGACGTTTCTCCAGAAGGAGTTATTTCTTTCATCTCCAAAAGCTGGGGTGGGCACACTAGTGACAAACAAATAACGGAGAACACTGGTTTTCTAGACAAACTACTGCCAGGTGACGGGGTTTTGGCGGATCGAGGTTTTGACATGAAGGAGAGTGTGGGAATGTTGTGGGCTGAAGTGAAGATACCAGCATTCACTAAGGGTCACCATCAGTTGGATGCAAAAGATGTAGAGGAGACAAGACACATTGCAGAACCCACGTGGAAGGAATTACTGGCCTTGTACGCAACAAATACAAAATACTGTCTTCCAAAATTCCAGTCGGTATGGTCAGTATCGCCCTGCGATAGTAATCTCATACCTGTGTAATTGACCTTCAAGACTAATCATTGTCTCAGAGGTTGAACAATACAGATGTCATGTAATTGTAACTTCCAGATCATTTTGATCCCGTCTCTGTAATTTCACTCTTAGGACAATTTCTATTGATTAATTCCTGGTTTATGTTGTCCAAGAAGGCCAGGCCACATTACATGAGTAAAAATACATTTATTTTGAATGTTTTCAATGAAAACACTGTCAAGCAGCTTTTTATATGAGTATAATAAAGACCTGAAAAGACATTTTTATTTCTAGTATGATTATATATAGCATTATAAATCACGGTATATATTGCACAGTATGAATTGTATACCGAATTATAATTTATGCTTATAAATAAAACGTTATAAATTATAGTGCTAATTAAACTGACAATTACACAAATATATATAAAATAGAATATAAATACAATAAGTACTAGTATATTTACTAGGTATTAGGTACTAGTATATTTACTAGGTATATATTTACTAGTAAGTACTAGGCGCTGTGAGTGTATGAGTTTTTGCACAACAGAAATGTAATCAGTGACACAATGTCACAAATAAGTTAGAGATCAGTAACAGCAGGGACCTTGCATATAAACCTAAATGATCTTTTTATGCGCACATTGTTGGACTAACCTGTTAAATGTTGTTTCCGTCCATTTCTATTCGACATAACCAAAAACTAAACATATCTGCCCAATGAAAATAAAATTTTTACTGCTATAGGAGTAAATTTTTACAATTATAATCATATTTGTTTTAACAATATATATATTTTTTTAAGAAAATGTTGCCCCTTTAAAGTTGTGACAGATTTTTGTCAAGTCCATCAGATTTCTACAAAAGCATAATTTAATCAGGGATAAAAAGAATCAGCTATACCCTAAGGACCCCTGCCTTACGTCCTGGTTTCAAAAAAGGAGAGAATACTGCTTAAGCACTGGTAAGCTCATTTTTTTGATAAATTCGTGAAGTAATATTAATCAGGTATGTCTCAACCATAACAGGTCAACTCTGTAGCCATTCTAATGCAAAACTAAGAATTATGGTTTAAAAATGTATATTTTGATAAGCATTAAGAGAACTCTAACCAACTTTAAAAAAATAAAATAGCTACTTACTAAGACTATGCTGTGAAATTAATATAACAATTTTGTCAACTCAAATCATATATTATAAAGGTTTCGATGTAATTGAGTTCTGTTAAAATCTGAAACAACCAAAAATATGAGATTCATGTTTGAAATCTGTGTGCCTCCAAGTTTTTAAAAAATGTTTGTGTACTATTTTGTGTTTAATATGATGTCAACTCCAGTCAATTGGCTGTCAAATCTTTCACTGAGATGGATTTTTTTCTGTTATATTCACTAAAACTATGTTCATAATTAGTATAAATGAATTTGTCAATAAAAATTAATTTTGTACACCTACTGTGTTATTTGTGTTTTAAATGTGATTTATATTATGATATAAATTTTTGAGTGATGGAGTTTAAAATTTTGTTTCAGAAAAACTGAAATCACTGGGAGGTTGGATCATTACAAAATTTAATAGACAAAACTTTGATCCATTAAAATATATTTTTCCAGCATAACTAAAGAGTACAAATAAAAATTCACCCAAAATAAGATTTTTTCCCTGTTCTCAAGAATGAGTGATAAGCACGTAGATAAACACGTTAATTTTCTTACAAGCTCATCTAATTCTACTACGCTATACATACTAAAAGTAGCATTGACTGCACTATAAATACACAAATAACACGTACAGGTATAATAAAAATAATGATTAATTCCAAAATATATTGTCACTGTATTACATAATCCAGCTTTCCTAAAACGTAACCTCCTCCGACGTAGTCAAAATACTTCCGCTGTTACCCTTCTGGCCCGGAAGTCGTAGTAGCCATTTGTCTGCTCTACGCATGCGTGAACGTCTGCCCCTGTACCTAATGCAGAGCAAATATTTGTCCCTGTGTAAATGGACGGCGGCTCCTTGTATAAAAGAACCACATAGCTTGAATCTCAAAACATTTAATGCAAGATATGAGATGGAGATAAAATACGGTGCCACTGCCGTGATCACGTGATGAGCTCTGACCAATTCCGGGCGAGTCAACGTCATGTTTCAGTTTAAATAGAGCTTCATGGCAAAGAGAAAAGGGTATTTACCCCGTTTATTGTTTTTAAAACTGTTTAAATGGATTGATTTTTATTCGCTTTCTAGGTTATATAAGAGTACATGAAGTCGTATTCGTAGTTACAAATGCAACATTTTTCTTTCTTAGTCATCAGTTTGCGTGTTAAATCACAGTATAGTAATGGGGTTTTCTGGCTTGTCATGTAATGATGTCTATAGGTGGGAATATATGCTCGCATAAAAGTCTATCAAACTAGCAGTGGCTGGTTCGCCTATGCCTTTTCATCAGTCATTAGTTGCAGTTGGTGTCACTTGCAGGCCGTGAAAATAAGTATGGGGTCAAAAAGCAAGAAGAAAGTAATCCTGCCGAACCGACCGGACCCACCATCCGTGGAGCAGATCGTGGAAGACGTCAACCGAGCGTCCGCCAGTGACCCCGCGTTCGGCATTCTGCAGGATGGGCTCCAGGGTGCGGGGATCCTTCGGCTTGGGAGTAGTAGTTTTTGTAACGAATGTGCATTTTGCACTGTACCTGAATGGCGTAACTGAATTCATGTTATGGTCAAGGAGCACTTTTTAGGGTCCCGTTTTTAATGTCCCTTTTTTTAAAAAATGTATTTCGTTAATTATATAAACAACATATATAGATAATGCAGATATAGATGTCTATAGATCTGCTTTATATAAGAGAACCACGTTACATCAGGTATTTAATATAATTTAAGATCTGATTTAATACCACATTTTGGTGGATTTCAATGGCAGATGCCAAGGCTGGATCGACAGACGGTTTGGTAGACAGCCGATACCATCAGAGCCGACGGTACCTGGAGCTGAATGAGCGACTCCAGCAGGCAAGGAGCGACCTCGCCTCGAAGAGGGAGGAGCTGAGGGCCGCCGGGGAGCAGCTGGAGCGCTGCGTGGCCGAGATCAAGGGGCAAGCGCTATGATGATGCCTGCCCTCACCCTCACTTTGGGACAGTTCAGTTTTTGGGACTTTGTCATAGCAGTCAAAGCCACAACGTTTTCTAAAACATTGCAAAATATGTTTTTTTCTGAAGGACCAATGTAATGGTAATGCACATGTGTAATATTTAGAGAGTATGTATTTCATAACCCCTTTTCTTGGGAAACATCAGGATTATCGGAATTGCAACAGTTTTGTAGTATAATATAGTATCAGTTTTCAGTGTTCAGCTTAATTAAAGCGATGGAAAAACCAAGCTGTTTTCCCCACCTGGTAAAAAGGCAAATGCTTGTTATTAATTGGTTATTGTACTGTCAGATTACTGAAGATTTCCTTTAGCTAGGTGATAATTTTCTATATGACAACCAGGTAGAGGAAGTGAGCAGTTTTAGTATGCTGATACATTGTTACTGTTATACATCAGTGCAATGAATGTAAGCCTGTTGATTAAGGTGTTACGTTGCACTCTAGCGTGTGGAGCACGCGAGGGGTTTGGCAATACCTTAGTGGCCAGTACATAGTGTCCCTGAAGAGACAGGATAGCAGTCAGTGTCATTTGTGTCACATTTTGTAACATGCACAGAAATGGTAGTGAGTTTGAATTATCCTCATCTTATTGTGAAACGACATTGGCTCCTCCTGTTTGTACACTGAAGTGAGGGAATCTACTTTCCACTCTATAAATACATTGAAATGTCACTGGGATGGGAAGGAGTGGTGCTGGAGGCTTCTCCACTGTGAAGGTGCCAGGACGGGGCGTTTGAGTGATGTTTTAATGAAGGCCGTCATTCATTCTGGGAAGTTGGCACAGCTTCAGTCAGTTATTTCCTTCTAGCTGCAGTAGGTAAGATGAGGCGCAATTCTTGTTCTGTTTGATTGATTACTTGAACTTTACATACTTTTTACTCCATAAAACCTGAACGGAAAGTGTACCTAACTATCTGTAAGTGCACATTGCTCTCCAGCTGTAAATAAAATATTTTTAAAAACGTGTAGATTTGGCTTGTAGTATAGAGGAATAGCCAAGTGTGTATAGGTTAGATATGCTTTTCTACAGGAAATTCACTAAAATGTTTTGAGAGTTCTTCATTGAACTTAAATCCACTCATGGAGTAGTTTTAATACTAATCTGTGTCCACATGTGGAGTTGTCTGAATAATGATAGTACCATCCATACATCTGTATAATGTGGCAAAGAAATTGACATGCATAAGAAAAAGAGTAAAACAACACAACTGTATTACACAAGCTGCTTTTTGTTGGAATTAATAAGTGCCACTGTCTTTACCAAGGAAATGCAGCCTCCTTGATTATGTAAATACCACAATTTCATTGTTTAATTAAAACTTTATTGTGGATACAACTTCCGTACAGAATACATTAGCTGTTGTGAACAATCTTTCCACTATTCCTATTTTCATCTTGGTATGAGTATGGTAATACAACAAGGAAACAGATGTAATTTCAAATCATTTTAAACATCTGGCAACAAATTATTTTACTCCATCTTCCTCATTGCTTCCAAGTCGGTATTTTCTACTTCTATATCTTTCCCCATGTTTAGTTATAAATTAGATCGACGCTGTATAGGACAGGAACAGTACGTATAGTCATCTCTGCATAGCCTGTTGAGTTTCCTTTGTAAAATACAGTTATTAACAGAATGCAGATTTTAATACAAAAACATCACTTATGGGAAAGAAAGAGCGCTGTGTAGTCTTGTGGGGTACAATAACAAAACAATGGGAGCCTTAGAACACTGCCGCAGATCTCAAATTCACCCATCCTATACACACATTTTCTGAAAAACATGTTAACCATTTGCATCAAAAGCTTTCCCAAATTAATACAAAGCAGTCCGAACAAATAACAGATTCACTAGATTCTGCCATTTGCACCCACTGTTCCTGCAGTCTCACGGTAGTCAGAGTCTTTCACTTTCATATTCCAATTCAACGACACAATAATAGTGAACATACAACAAGCAGAAGTATTTACAGCCATCCACTTGGTTTAAATAGAATCCTTACGCCTATTGTATATATAGGGTCAAATAATGTGTTCTTTGATTTGACAGATAACAGAGATACAATTCTACTATTTTCTGCATTTTCAAGATTTACAAGAATGAGAAAATTTATTCCGGGTCAATAAAACTGAAGGGGACTAAAAATAGTGTAAGTTTAGCATGCAGTCAAAAAACTGAAAGTGAAATAGTTTTACTAATATTTGTAGAGCACTTTGCTGAGGTTAACAGGATAAATACTCATAAAGTCAAGAATCACACTGAAGTCCAATTCTACAGCTATCTGGTGATTAATTGTTTATGGATGTAATTTCTGTGGCTGGTTTAAAAGTGAGGCTTGTCAAGACAGTGTTTTAGTTTGTCTACTGAAAAGCAGAGTGATTTGTCACAAGATCAGGAGTACCAATGACATCTGACCCTAATGGATAATTTGGGCCTTTTCTAGTTTAACAGTCTCTGTTTTTCACACACTCAATATTAGTCATTTTTACTCATACTGTAGACAGATCTTCTGTTGCGCTCTGACTCAATGGCTTGCATATTGGTGGCTATTGATTTGTTCAGCTTTCTCCCACCAGTGATGACAACAAGCTGAATATAAGCTGAACAGGCAGCAGGCAATTGTTTATATACAAATACAAAAAGTAAAAAAAAGGGCCTGCAACTAATTCAAAGGATATTTCATTTGATTTCTCAAGAAGTTCGCCCTTGACTTCGTAATTCAATGCATAAATACAATGTGAAACAATTAGGTTACTACTCTATATTAGTTGTTTCTGGCGACTAAAGGTTTTGTACATAATAAAGTATTCCTGATGCAATGGGAATTCGGAAAGGTTACATTCCAGAGGTAAAATAATTTAAATCCTTTGCTCATACAAGAACACCTGAGTGCTTAAATCTTAGGAGCACAGAAGGAATCTACAGATGTCAATTTATAGAATCATTTTCTACTGAGCCTCAAGTTTATCTCCTGGCTTCTCATTAAGCACTGGGGCTTGCCCTGGTGTGTCTTGCAGACTGCTGGTCATAGGGCTGGGTACGTAGTTGAAAGGGGTTACTCTTGCAGCCTTGCTTGGGGAGCTGTGACGGAAGGGGGCCACACCCCCATTGTGCCCAGCAGTTGACTGAGAGGTGGAGGTGGTGCACTGGCTCTTCATAATCCTCACTGCAGTGCCATCTGAACCCTCATCTTGCAAGTGGATATTGGCCTCAGAGGCCTTACTTAGCTTTTTAATCGGAACCAACTTTTCGCCTTCCTCTGGGATTACCGGTACCTTCTCTGGGGTTGACGAGGTACTGGTCTTTTTGGTTGGGAAATCCTCAGTCTGAACTATGGCGTCGCTCGTTTTGCGTGATGGTGATGAAATGGTGGGCAGTTTTCCTGGCACTATTGATGCTGTTTTCTTTTGTCCATCTGGAGAGGGTATAAGGGGAAGTGCGGAGGATGGCAGAGTGCTCCTCAATATGTGAGGCACGTCCTCATCCCGAATCCTCCTCCAGGTGACTCTGCCATTGGCACGTGTTCCTGGCTGCTTATGTTCTACATTGTGTTCACTCTTTGCTCTCCCACTTGAGTCAGAAGATGAAGAACGAACAGAGGACTGACTGGTGACCCGGTTAAGAATATTTATGCTTGGTGATGAAGAGTGCCTCTTGAAGCTTTCTTGATTCCTATTCCAAGTCCCTGAGGTAGTCCTCTGAGGTACCCTACAGGGGCTCTCGGAGCTGGTTCTTCTGGCAGGACGTTTTACAGAGAGGTCTCGCTCACTGGAGCTTGCCCTGGAGAGATTTATAGTCTGCCCTTCTCCTTGGGTTGATCCATGTGGCCTCCCTTGCATTTGTCTCTGGCTTAGTGAGGAAGGCTTTAGCTCTTGGCAACGTGAGGAACACAAGAACACTGCTGGTGCACCAGGTCGCGCTCTTCTTGGTGATGCACACTGGGAAGTAGGCACAGAGCGTGAAGACGGAACCTCATGTCTCAACACATTGGATGATTCTTTGATGAAAGTCAGCTGTCTCAGAAAGCCATTTCTGTCAGATTCCCCACTATTTGAATGGATAGAAGTCATGCGTACTAACTCTAGGCGACTGGCTGGTAGGGTTCTTTTGATTGGCACTTGGGAGTTTTGTCTGTTGAAAGCAGAGGACTGGTTAGTGACCAAAGGTGATATAGTTCTTGAAGCCATGGGCTGCCTTGATGGATTCTGCATGAAGGGAATTCTTACTGGTGACTTCTGAGTTTTTTTCTGAACTGGCAACTTTGTGTTTATTGGTCTCTGACTTGTAGGTGTATTAGAGTTCCCTCTTTTGTCTGGCTGGATATTTGCTGGCTTTACATCTTTCTTTAAAGCAGGTTTGTTAGATTGTGTGGGGGATACAAGTTTTTTCTGAGGCTGCCTTGATGGTGTAGAGTTTTGAGATGATCCTGATGATGTACTCTTTGGTATCCTGGCTGGTGGAGTTGAGCTTCTTCTTGGCAGAAGCAGTTCATTTGAGTCATTTGGTCTCCCTAGTCTGTGCAGGCTTCTCGACCTCTGCTGAGCCAGGTTTGGATTTTTCACTTGTGTTTCAGCCTTTGACGATGTTTTCATTGTTGGTGGTCTTTGTGAGAGCGTTGTCTCTTTCTTGGGCATGTAGATCACTGTTCTGCCTCTAAATACCACAGGCAAATTTGGAACTGGCTTGCGTACAGCAAAATCAAGCTGTGTCCTTGTGTTTCTACCCTCAGATATTTTTCGCCCTTTGTTGTCATGGTCTTTAGTGGTCTTCCTTTTGTCATTCTTTTCTGCTTTAGTTTGAAGACTGGACCCTGTTGATACACCAGACATAAATGAAAGCACGGATTCAGATTCGGATAAAGGCTCCTGGGACTTTGATGCTGCTTGCAGTCTTGTAACAACAGAGTTCGCTCCTTCTTGTATTGCCCTCCACTCAACACTATTAAGATCTGAGTCTTTATCAGAGGCCCTCTCATCACTGTCCAAGTCCTTTTCTGAGGCCCATCCATCCCTTGATTTGAGTTTATGCTTCCTTTCACTTTTCTTTTTCCTTGCAGACTGTTTTCTCCTTTGCTTAGGCATAGCAGAGGTGATGCATTTTTGCAGAAGGTCATCCTCAGAATTCAGACTCCCTGAACTGGATGAGCCATTCTCCTCATACTGACTACAGTTATTCTTTGATGTGTCACAAGCCAGGTTGGAGGTGATGTGATGCCGGCTTTTGACCCACACCTGCTGCATTTTTCCATGGTACTCCTCGAGGTCTACATCGCTTAACGAGCTAAGCGACGAACTGAGAGAATAACACGGCGGAGTCTCATCAGCAATTAAATTGTGCTTAATCCTAAGACCTTTGTGCTTCAATCGATCAGCAACAGATCCACCGTGGGTCAGATTCCTGTTGCACTCTTTCATTTGTTTCCTCCCGATACTGTTCTTGTCTTTCTCCTTTGTGTTCAAATTATCACAGAAGCTGTAGATGGCTTCTCCTGCAGGGGTGGGGTGACTCATTGACTGGCGTGTTGCCATACCATGGGTGAGATCTTTGTACAGCATGTTCTGATTCTGGCCACCACCTATGTTTTGTTTCATTTTGGTTGATTCTAAATGTGTCATATTCCATGACTTATTCTGTTCCTGCTTATGACTTAGGTATTGGGGGGATGAATCTCTGCTTCTTTGTTGAGACATTTTAGCATCCATCTCTCTATTATTCATCTGTATTTTTTGTGTTGGTATACCTTGTTTAAAGGCTCTGTTCGTCTGATTTCCAGGTACACCTTGTGACTGAGTTATTTTAGTGGGCTTCTGGAAGCGTGAAAACGCTCTGAGTTCTTCAATTCTCTTTGCTTCCAAGTCTTCCTGTTTATCCATGGCTCTAGGCCGCCAGTCTTTGGAGCTTTTGTCTTTCACTGGGTACTGGAGTGTTTCATCACTTAAGGATGTAGTGCTTGAGAAGTTTACTGGGGTTCCTTCTGCTGAGTCAGTAAAGGAGGAATCATCATGATATGCATCCTTCTGTGGCATTCCCATCTTTGCTGGCGTACACTTTTGATTGTTATGATTGGGTAGTACCATATAAACAGGGAACTGTACTGACTTTCGAACTTGAGAATTAAGAACTTGCGTGGAAAGCGTAGACATGAGTGAGGTTCTGACTTTAAATTTAGAGGGCATTGCTGAGTTGATGCACTCCTTAAGAATTTCAATGTCATCATCTGAGTTACCTTCACTGTATCTCTCTGTTTGATCCACAAATGACGAATGCTTTTCTCCCACCTCATCTCGTTCTGCATGTGTCACAGTGAATGTGGGATTATTATCCTTCTGATGGAGTAAAGGCATAAGCTTGAGTTCAACGTCCTTCTGAATGTAATGCTCGTGAAGGGGCAAGGCGCTCAAACTAGAGGCACAAGAAAAGTTCTCCGTTGGTTTTTCCACTGTAAAGTAAATCATGGTGTCCAAGTCGGGCGGCAGGTTAAACCGCTCCTTGAAATCAGCGATTTCCACAAGCTTACACATGTTGCTTTCCCACTGTCCACCTCCACCTCCAATCTGTGTTTCCTGTAAATTAGAGTCAGTGCAGCAGGGTGTCTTACTGCGGCTTGGAGGCATAGTCTGTCCTGGGCTGTCAGGGAGGTCGCTTGGACTTATGGTCCCACTTATCATCTCACTGCAGGGGTCACTCTGTATGGAACTAGCTATGGAGGGTGACTCGAAGCTGCCAAGGGAGCTTACGGAGCTACAGCGGCTCATCACAAGTGGAGTCTCATGGATGTAGTTCTCTGAAGAGGTGGATGGGGTCCTGTCTTCATGCAGGCCAGGTGAAACGCCTCTGAGGAACAACTTATCCTGTTTAGTGGAGCTGGGAATGTCAATGGGCTCAGAGGTGGGACTACTGCTGCTTCCAAATGTTTTTGGATCTGTGACCAAGAGCTGGCTATCACTGAGATCCTCCAACAGTTCATCCTCGTCCTCTCCTCTTTCCAGGTTAGAATCCTCTACTTCAATAATTTCAAGAGATGAGTCACTGTCCAGTTCATTTTCACTTTGACTCTGACCGTCTAGAGCACCATCACCAGAAGACAAAGAGGACAAAGAACTACATCGTGAGAAGCAGATCGGTGTGTTTTCTACTGAATACCTCTGCAGAGTTTCCATCTGGCCTACAGTTGGACTCCGTGGTGTATTCATGGGAGAAAACTTGGTAATACTGCCACCCGTCATGGCTGCCGGGACCCAGGCCTGCCTTCTCATCGCCTGGGCTGCCTGAACACTGATGCCGGATTTGGCAACGCCGAACTTGGCAACACTCTGTATTAACGGAACATGCTGGTAGGATGGAGACAGTTTGATCGTGGATACGTTAGGTGCAGATGTGAGTTTTGTGGTAGCTGGTGTTGGAGGTGGCGGCTCCTGACCTTTCTCTGTATCTGTGCTATTTAATTCTTGAACCCGATTCTCTCTGCTGTTTCCTGTATCTCTTTCTGGTACCTCTTTGTGACTTTGTTCATTATTCACAAGGTGACTCTTGTTGTTGAGATAGCCTTGATGGGCAGTCTTAAGGTCCAGTTTATTAGGGCGCCTCTGAACCATTGCTGATCTTGCGGAGGGTCGTATGTGATCCTTGCCGCCACAACTATCGCTGGTGCTGCCGCTGTTAAGGCTGTCCGTAGATAAGCTTGTGTAAGCAGTTTTAAGGCGTATAAGAGCATGGGCTCTGCTTAGACGTTCTCTGTGTGTAAAACTGCTGGTGTCAGAGAGGCGGCAGGGTGAGCAAGACTTAGCCCGAGCTTCATGAACCTCATCTGATCCATACTGCCAGTCTACAAAATGGTCTTCCGAACTCAGGCTGAAGCTGTCCTCGGAGGACGTGTGCATGGTGATGTCATCCACCAGCTTGTCAATCTTCGCCACTGTGCTGGTGATCTTTCTGGCCAAGGTCTCTGCCGCAGCAGACACCTCATTTTCAGGAGACAAGACCCTCTTGTTATTGTCCGTCTCTGGCACCATGTCATGCTGAGGGTCACAGTCTTTCTTCCGAGTCTGACTCTGAAGGAAGTTTGTATTATTTAGAAACATGGGGAGCATTGAGTAATTACCTGTGTCCAAGCTACTGGAGACATTCGGGGCCTCGTCATCATCAAAGCAGCCTGAATCAGAGGCATAATCTTTTGCCAGACTTTCGATGTGTCTCAGAGGCTTATTGATGCATGCATGCTTAGCAGTTTGCTTTTCGATCGAATCAAAGGTCTCTGCCAGATGTTTAGCATCCAGCTCAGCCTCCAAGGCCTTCTGCTTTCTCATGTAGAGAGAGGGCATGCAGGACCCTGGAGACACAACAGCGGCGTCCTTGTATTTAAGGGGCCGGTTGGTTAGGAGGTTGCGGAGTGCTGCAGCGCTGCCCATGGCTATCATCTTGTGCTTGGAGTGGATGAGGTTACGCAGCATGCTAACGGCTCCCAAGTCCCAGAGCAGCTCCTGGTCTTTGGGGCTGCGTGCTGAAAGATTCCATAGGGTTCCACAGGCATTGCTGACAATGGTCAGGCTGTGGGAACGCAAGTGCTGCAGTAGCGTCTGTAAGCAGTTGTGGTCCCTGAGGATTTGCCTGTGTAAGAAAAAATTGAAAGAAAGACCTTAGAAATTCAATGTGAATCAATTGCACTCATCAATATATCACACACAATCTCAGTTCCTATTTAAAGCTATTTCAACTAGGCTATATGGATTTTGAGTGAATACTACTAGAGCTATATATAAAGAGCAGGTAACATTGTAACATTATACAGTGGAACTTCGGTTCTCCAACTGATTTCATTCCTGAAGGCTGTTTGAGAACTTGATCAAAAACCAAATCAATTTTTCCCATAAGAAATAATGTAAATTGCATTAATCCATTCCAGACCCCAAATGATTGCCAATTTAAACCTAATATATACCTAATGCTAAAACCATAAATAAAAATGTCAAAACCCATAAATACATGAAATAAATGAGAAAATGATTTTGCCATTGCATACTCTGTGGCAAAATCAGACAGGCAAACACCTCTATCATACTTTGCAATTATTTCCCTTTTAAGCTCTAATGTGGTTCTCACAACTTTCCTTTTTGGATTGTTGCAATCAACAACCTTCTTAGGACCCATGGTGACTTATTTAAAGACAAAAGAGCAAAAAAAGCAAAAAAGACAGATAATAATCACAGCACAATTCAGTGGAGATATTCACTATGCGATCGTTACTGGCAGACTGACTCTTACGCACGCATTCTCTCCTTTGTTGATGCGTAAGATGCATGGTTTGTCTGACACGTTTTACCACGAAAGGGTTGGTTGGTCGAGAACCAAAAGCACATTGAACAACTGAGACATTTTTTT
>JAODJW010000033.1:21445140-21455229 GCA_026777045.1 Hyperopisus bebe
GATGTGGCTGTAAGGACTATACAAAAAGGGACAGAGAACAGCTGGATGTGGCTGTAAGGACTATACAATAAGGGCCAGAGAACAGCTGGATGTGGCTGTAAGGACTATATAATAAGGGACAGAGAACAGCTGGATGTGGCTGTAAGAACTATACACTAAGGGACAGAGAACAGCTGGATGTGGCTGTAAGGACTATATAATAAGGGACAGAGAACAGCTGGATGTGGCTGTAAGGACTACATAATAAGGGACAGAGAACAGCTGTATCGACGCTCACCGAGTTCATTCATGGCCCGCCGGTACTCTTCCTCAAAGGACAGCTTCATGACGGCACACATGGCTTGGCAGATCTGGGGCTCCACTGCTTCTGGGATTTCTGAGAAATAATATGGAGGACTCTATGTTCTGTGTCTGTGTGGTTTTTGGGTTGGTCGGATTCCTTTGTTCGTAACATGCTGGTTTACCTCCATTCTTGGTGCCTCCAGGGGATGGAGTCGTGACATGGGTCTCGATCCAATCCCAACCGCTCTCACAGTGTGAGCGGATCTGCTCGAGCACGTGCAGCACCCTCATCTCTCGGCGTGCCTGTCCCTCGTCCGGCTGCGAGTACACGATGTTGTGCAGGGCGGCACTCGCCCGGGACCGAGCCTCCCGGCTGCACCCGCCGCTGCCTGGCACCTCCCCGGCGCCCCCTAGCCCGTCGTGCAGGATCTGCACCAGTAAGGGGACGCAACCTGACTTGCGCATGGCCATGCAGCTGTCCTGAGAGCTGGACATGGCCAGCAATGTCCGAGACATCTCCTCCCTGTCCCTGGTAGCTAGCATAGAGAGCAGCCAGAACACCATCTCCACCTAGCGGGTGGAAACAATGAATACTAATGAGGGGAGGATAAGAGAGACAGGTTCACATTCTGTTAGCGTTAGCGCTGGCGTTCGCAGGCTAGTACTGAAGGCAGTCATAATCTTACTTTGCTTCCTGTTTCTCCAGGGACGTCCAAACCGGAGGTGTTTGATATATTTTCAGATTCACCCGGGACAGCTGGCTTCTCACTGGCAGTAGCCTATGAAAAAGGGGATTTTCAGCATGTCTTTAAAGATTCTGGGAAACCCACCTTTATTCATGGAAACAGAACTTTTTTCTCATTTTTTCCTGATTTGTTTTCATTGTCTTCTGAGGCAATGCTATAATTTCAGATTACTTTGTTTGCCAGTAGCTAGTCTTGCTTCGCTTAAACATTAGAGGCTTACTGTAGCTGAGGAACCGTAATTTTCTAACATGAAAGGCTGCTGTTAATCAGAACGCTGAAGGTTTTCGAGCCCTTAGGAGACCATCTTCGGCGTCAATAAACCACTTGCAATAACGTCTGTATGGCAAGATCGATGAACACGGCATGGAGGAGTATGGATGGCTCATACCGTAACGCAAACGGTCTCATTTCGAAAAAGATGCGGGGCCACACTCAGAAAGACACACACCAATCTGTACCTAAGGGAATCACACACGAGCTTAACTCCCAACCCGTCCGTCTCCATGGCAACCCCAGGGTCTGTAGCTGAGAGCTGAAGCCTGCCATACACCCCACCAGACAAAAGCACAATGTTAAAGCTCTTAGCATCTCTACGATCCAGTTCAAGTGAGATCTGAGGGTAAGATTTGGATATGTTCTGTTTTCCTGGAAACATGCGCGATGAAAAATGACTATGGAAATGCTATTTTTCATTAAACATGTAGCACAAAGGAACTGATCTCTAATATCTGCAATATGAACAAGATTCTGGGAACTGACAGTACAGAACTGAAAAAAAATCCCTTTAGCATTAACGTTTTGCAAACATTTCTTTCTTTTACTTCCTTTTCTCCTGTACATCAGTCACACGTTAAGCAGATTTCTGTTCTCCTCATACGGAGCCCTGGCACACAGACGGTGCTGGTTCTCAGACCCACGGCTGTGCAGCCAATCATAGCCAAGCAGTGCCCAGGTACCGCCCCCTTTTCTGCATAGCAACACGCAGCGTGACTGGGATGGAGCACGCCGTTGGCCTGCCGCCGCTTTTATACCCATCTGCCGGCGCGGAGGCCCCCAGCATCAGGAAACAAAGTGCAGTCAGATGACCCAGTTTAACTCCCACACCCTGTTATTCTGAAGCTTAATGCCCCCTTCCTGCTTTATTTCTGCATTGCTGGCTGTGTTTTCATAATCCATCCTAACTAGAATCCTACAAGCCAGGAATGTTCAATTCACTATTGCATTCACCACATCATAAAAAAGTGTTTGCAGACCAGACGGTCTTCCCAAAATGTGCCATTTATACTGTATGTAATATATATATATAATCTAATATGCACTTAGCTTGAGTAAACGAGAATACTAAGATATGAGTTTAACCAGATGTTACATTATTTACCCCAGAACCTCCCTGGCCTCGATATTTCAGAGCATTCATGAAACATTCAGGGCTGCCAAGAAGCCAGGAGGAGAGAAAGGGGGGAAGGAGCAAGTCCAGGGCTGAAAAAGCGGCAAAAACACAGACATTGTGGCAGCTGTCAAAATGGAGGCCTAAAGCAAAACAAAAACCATGTCAGATGTGAGATGGCGCTCTCCATATCAGTTGGTTCCATAAAACTCCGCCCCATCATATTTGGGCACCAGCATCTTCCCCCAGCACCCAGTCCTCACCTGGTTCTCCACCGGGAGGCTTTTCTCCTGGGAGCCCTGGGCCTCCTTCACCTCCTGCAGCTCCCTTTCCAGCTGTTCCAGGCGTGCCACTCGGATCTGCATTAAGAGAGGACAAACAGCTGAGCTCGCTGATCCTTCAGAACAGGATCCATGGTTCAGTAATTTCAGTCAATGAAGCAATGGAAGAGTCCATTTGGGGAATATCCAAGAAAATCTCAATTTTATGATTCATGGAATGGACCACCTATGGTGGCAGAGGGACAATTTGCATGCAGCTGTCTGTTAAACCCCTGTTTACTTAGGGACACCCCTTAGATCTTGGTAAAGATGGCCCAGTCTAGGGGCTGGCGGCAGCTCCACGCACCTGGGTTCTCTGCACCATTTCATCACATGTACCAAAACGCTCCTCCATGACGGAGCGCAGCTGCTGCGCTTCAAACTCCAGCTGCTGGCGAATCAGGTCCATTTGCATTGAGAACTGTGGGGGGAGCCGTTGGGAAGCCTTTAAGATACTTCAAACACTCCAGCAGACCCGCTTTAAGGCGGCTCGTTCAATCAGACAGGCATGCGGAATTCATTAGTGATTCCGCAGATAGTCTCAACGTGATGGTTCGGAAACGAAGATCTCATTTAGCCAGCGGCGGCTATATTTTTGTTAGCTTCGGTCAAAGCCGTTTCCAAGACCTTCCGCCCCAAGGCAGATTTAAGTGGAGTGGTCCGTGGGCGCGGGACACGCGGCTGTACTCACAGTGTCGATGCGCGGAAGCTCAGCCAGCCTCTGTGACAGTCCCTGTAGCTGGGAGTAGTACCAGCGGCGCTCACTTTCTTCCTTCTCGATCTCGTTCAGGAGCAAATCCCTGAAAGACCCGCACATGTCTCAGGGCAAACCTCCGGTACCAAAGGCAGATCTCCGCCAATCCGCTTGGCTAAACGGCTGTGAAGCCTCAAATACTTTCAGAATCGCTGACCTCTCCTTGCAGAGGTCCTCCAGGTGCTGAGTGGTGACCCGGCCGTCTCCAGGTAGGCCCGCTTTCGGCTGAGGCCCCTCGAGGAGGTGCGGGGGTCCAGGGTGGGGGGCCGTTCCTTCACCCGAGATGACGGGACCTTGGCGGGTGGCGACATAAGGGGGGCTACTGGCTCTCAACATGCCGGAAGGATGATGGGGGAGTTTGTCATCCACCTGGGCGGCCGGCGGAGCCAAGCTTTCGGGAAGCACTCGCAGGTTGTGTGGCTGGTACTTCAGCTCATAGTAGGTGGTCAAATCCATGTGCAGCTCTAAAAAATGCAAGGCCTTTATAACACTGCACGTGGAAAGACTGATAAACTATAATAATTCAGAAGGGTATCTGATAAAATTTAAGTCACTTTCTGAAAAAAAAACACCCAAGAACCTCACCAGTTATAAAAATCATAAGATAAAAATTCAGCAAATGTGTGACCGTGAAATGCTCAAGTTGTCCAAGGACAACATACCTTTCAGCTGGTCCAGGACATCAGTTCTCCCTGATGAGGTCAGTGTACAAGCCTCCTGCTCTAACTTACTCTGCAGCTGCTTCAGTACCTCCTGCAAACAGGAAAAATATTGCTACATCCATTGTCGACATTCTCGGGACTCAAAAAACATTTCCATATCCCTGTTTAATTCTGATAGAAATAACATCTTTGCCCTGGGCATGAGTGCAGCCTGGAAGACATCTTAATGGTTTCTGCCAGGAATCCAGATTAGGTTTGTTTTGCTCTGCTGGTTTCATTGAATAGGGTTTAAGTAACGTTAGAACGATGTTCTCGGAACCAGATCCGGCATGGGCTCCAGACGAGGCCCCTGGTCACGGACATGGACAGATCTTGAAAATAAGAACCCAGCCATGACTGTGTGCCACAGAACACTGCAAGCATAACACGCAGCGAATGGTACTGAGAGGTAATATGCAGAAGGACAGTCTGGGGACTGTCCTTCTTTCATCTGAAATAAAACTACATGCAGCTGAAAAAAAACATTAAATATTAAAATCCTATTCTCCCAACCCACACTGGTTAAAAAAAAATCAAAAAACATAATTTGCATTATTCAATAGTCACTAAGCAGCAAAAACAGAATTGCCGATCTGGCGATGACACTGAAATGCCAAATACACATTAATGTAATATTTTAGATTTACTCCTTTTTCATTTTTGTGATTTAAAATGCTAATTTAATTCTATTTCATTGTAACATATATCTGGAACGTAGTAACCAGACCCCTTCACAACATACATAAATGCCATGGGAGTGACGACTTGGTATAGATACTGGAGGACATGATGAATAATTGTCAGATTTTATTTGTTTATTTGTTAGCAGAAACTGAGAATATTATCATAATATTATATCTGATCTCACTGGTATTCCAGGGTTTTTGTGTAAAGGTGTCAGATTATGAAAACTGAACAATCAATTCCGGCTTCAGCCAAATCACATCGTTACTTGCATGTGCAACCTGTGGAGAAGAGCATTTTACTAGCATATCTTCAAGACTTGTAATTTCCTACACCTGAAATGCTTTAATAGTTAAATATACAGCACATGTCAGAGAGGTTAAAAAAGAAAATATATGATGATCCTGTCCTGATCCTTCCTGACTACTGTAACTAACAAGATATCTGGAATTTCTGTACCAATAACCTAATGTAGTGTATTATTTGGTAGTACAGTGGGACCCCATAACCTCGGTTTCTGTACCAATAACCTAATGTAGTGTATTATTTGGTAGTACAGTGGGACCCCATATCCTCGGTTTCTGTACCAATAACCTAATGTAGTGTATTATTTGCATTTTTTGTGTTTTGTTTTCAGGCTCATTGCTAGTATTTCACAAGGTTGAACTTACTGGCAGAAACTGGAAATTGATGCTTTTCCCCTGTAAGTCTGGGCCAGACTGCAGGGAAATGATTTGATAACACAGAATTTTGTGCACGCAGCATGCCGTAACAGACTAAAGATCGATGTTAAGAAAATGCTCGTACATTTAATGGACTTTCATCATCTAATGGTTTCCCCTTCTTAGCATCTCTCCCTCCCCACTGGGCTCATTAGCGGTAAAAAGCACTTTGTAGTGCGGCCCAAAGACATGGTTTGTGAGCAGGCCTGCTTTACCCTGCCGAAGGCAGCGACGGTCGTCACGGCGAATTAGCATCTCACAGTATTTTTATTCAAGCTGTGTTGCTATGGAAAGTCACCTTTGTCTCAGTCTCAGAATGCCATATAAAACAGTAGGGCAGTTTATCTGTTGTGGCCGTGTGTCAGCTGGCAGGATATCGAGTCAATAAATATGAACTCGCAACAGCACCATTGCTGTCAAAAATGCCACATACATTTTACTGCCACACCAAACTTATTAATAAAGCACAAGGCTCTGATTCCAGCAGGAAATAAAACATTTAGAGATAAAGAGAAACTTCTCGATGATAGTGGCGGCTTGGGAGGCTCTGTTAGTTCTTACCTTCATGTCGGAAGTCTCATTCTCAAGCTTGGATAGGTGGTTGGAGTTGTCCTCCAGCTCCCGGCGAAGATGGGTGTTCTCCTTCCTGAGAGCCTCCACCTGGAGCACCAGCTGGTCATAGGAAGCCACCGAGTTGGACATCTTTGCTCAGTCTAACTCCTAAGAGATGGGGGTGGAGAAGGAGGATAATGGCGTGTGAAGCGGTAGTGTGGTGGCTTTGCCCTGAACTGCAGCTTCACCTGCCCCACTCATTTCGCTTTTGATGGAGCATATTCATTAAGCAGATGTCAGAACAAGGTGCTCTACTTCTTACCAATCGTCACAGAGCATTATTCCTGCTCCATTCCAGACACCATGGGGCTGAGCACTAGCTGATGCTGGAAACCCAGCCGTCTGTCCAATCAGATTCATCTCCGCTTTCATCACTGTTTCTCGCTTGAGCAAGTTCTAATGTATGGTCTGTAGTAGCCAGTATTAGATAAAGAACCTTAGGAGCAAAGAACCTCAAATGTCCTTCATTGTTACTGCGCTTAATAAATCCTCTTCAAGGATGAAGCCATATCCTTTCAAAAAATGTGTGGTTTCCTACCTGTTCCCTGCTCTTTTCATTAATCTGATTTTTACTTTAAATTATTTTCATCAAAATGTCCCAATGAGCCATTCTTGAATGGTTATCTCAAACAAAGCACATGCTGATTGGCTATCTCAAACAAAGCACGTACTGATTGATTGCTTCAGTTACCCAAGAGTGAAATGATAAGCCAAACCCCAAAGGGGGAAGGGAATTACTGATAGAATGCTTTTTTGTGCACCTTTCAATTTACATATGATAATTTGATCCTTTAGGAACTGAGCGATTTCCACACCCTAAAAATATGATGTGTGATATGCACTTTTACAAGGACGGCCACCAGAAATCATTGCTGCTGCGTTATTATTTGAAAATGACAGACAGCAGGACTCAACAGTCGGTCTCGGGAGGGATGATGGAAAAAACATCCCCATATTTTTAATTATGAATGCATGTGTGCGCACAGAGACACACAGCAAGGATATTAAAAAGTACATAAATATTGTATATCACATATTCTATGTGTCTTCAGCTATCAGTGGATCCATGTGAGAAGTGGCTCATGTGAACAGGATTCACATACAGCTGGCCTTTGTGGGGGAAGGTGGTACCGGCGTCTCATTAGGGCGACGGCGAGTCCCCGCGAGTGACAGCGCTTCATTAAGGCATGCAGGCCGCGTGGGGGGAGGCCAGACACCTCTGATGCTGTGATCTTCATGCAGGGCAAAATCTCCTCCACTATTTGAAAAATTATTTAATTTATGTAAAGAAGGGGGCTCAGGAGAGGGGGCAGTCAGGCTGAGCCCCTCCCCATTTACTTTATGATTTGTTGGATCCTTCTAGTTCAACACAGTATTACGACTGGCAGTATTTACCCATATTGATCATAAATGTCAATTAAATACATTTCATAATTATATAGCTATGTAGGTACACAGAGATTATGTAAAACAATGTCATTATTCATCTCCTATAATCACCTATCCAATCTGAAATTCAAAACCAAAAAAAATACCTAAATTAGGTGATATCCTTTCTAAAATATGCTCCACAAATTACAGGCCACAAAGCGGAGAAGCCAGAATGATCAGTCTAAGACAACTAAATGCAATTTAATCAACGTTAAAACAAAACGAATCCTAGTCTCTCACTTCTCATCACACATCTACAGAAAGAGACGGTTTCATGTTCCAGACGCCGGTCACTTTTCTGAGCATCTGAAAATACAAACAAACGTGTGCTTTGGCCGCGAGGAGCTCAGCAGGCAGAAACGCAGCAAACAGAGCTGTTAATGAGAAGGCTGATGCAGTGCTTCACAGCACTGAGCGACGGCGGACTGTCTCCAGGGATCTACCGCAGCTGTCCTCGCCCTGGTTTCCTTTTATTTTATTGATTGTCTTTTAAATGAATATAATGCTGGGGGTCTGCAGAAACCAGTGCGACTCCCCCTAATTGGCTGGTAGCGACGCATTAATTACCGTGCATTAATTACATGTTTTTGTTTGTTGTTGTTCTTGCTGTCTTTTTGGTCTTCTGCCCTTTCCCTTTCGTTAGCACGTGCTGCCAAAGGTGCTGCAATGCCTTCTGGGTAAGTGGCTCTGAAACCCGGAGGAGAATAACTCAAAGAGCCCGGGGAGTGTCAAAGGCCTGCCAATGGGATGTGGGGGTTCGGGGGTTGCCATGGCAACGGCTGCCGATCCCATCCGGCAGCGTTAAAGCGGAAGAACGAGGCTGCTCCGCCAAAAAATACAAAGATGAATAATTCAGTAACTCAATTAATGTATTTTTTTTAAACTTGGCCCCCTTCACTAAATGATGGCTGCTCTCAAGCTTTCTCCTGCAGAGATCTTCAGCGCTGCACCCCTACAGGGCGATGTTTATTCAATAGTGCAGCACGCCAAATGAGGTCAGCGACGCAGAAAGGATGAGGTGCTGAGGTGCGGCTGTGACATGCATCCAAAGGACGGATTTGTAGCAGAGAAGCATCATTTCATCAAGTTTTATGTAGCTGTGACATGTAGTTCGAACTGGTTTGGTCAGGAGTTTCAGGTACTGAAACTGTAATGAGGTGGCAGCCAGTTTGGTGGCAGCTGCTGTGATGCATGTCAGTGTGGCAGCATTGCATGTCATATCCACCTTGACCTAGGATGCCCTCACTGGTATTACTGGAATTAGTTGATGTAAACTAAAAAATCATCTCATTCAAAGTCAGTCAGAACATCATTGGGTACATAAAACCGCACATCAGACAGATTGAATGTGCCCAGAATTGTCAGTATAATACATTACAGCACTTAAACCCCCAAGATCTAACCTTGAACTGAGACTGTAGCTCTTAGTGCCGTGACCTAATCTAACTGTGCCATTAGGTCTTACACTGGCGCAGTACAACAGCCCAAGGTGTTTGGGCCTCCCCTCCCGTGCTGAAGTGCTGTACTGAGCCAGGCCAGTCAAAGCAAACAAACACGGTCATCCATACATACTAATATGCAGCCAGACACCGACTGAAAAACTGCTGTACGGGACCCAGCACCACATCGCATGCTATCTCTGACATACTTAATTATTTCAGAGTGGATAATTCACACACTAATCTAACATTTCAGTTTTCATTGTGCCCATATTCTCTTTAAAGGTGGTGTCTTTCGGCCGCTACAGATCTGAGCTGCAAAGTTTAAACCGGCGGTGTGTGATCCCCGAAAAACCTGCAGTAGGATGATTTCTGTTGTCAAACTGCAATAGCAGTTTAATAAGTTGTTACGCAAATGAGGACATTTGGGTAAATAAATGTGAATAAATTTCATTCTGTGTGTTGAAATGGGACCTACGTTGAATCACTGAGGACTAAGCCAGGACAAAGAACGCAGCAGTGCTGGATTTACGCTCTGCTGCTATACACAAACACACACACACACACACACATTCAATCAAAGGGAGTCTGGTTACCATAGAAACACCAAGGGCTGTGCCTGAGTGGCAGGAGACTGTCGGCAGCCCAATTTCTGCGTCAAGATATATTCCGCCCTCATCTCCTTCTTAAAACATGATCGTCATTTTAAAAAGGACCGATTTTGAAGGCGCTCATAGCTTTGCTCTGCTGCTAAGAATGGCTGAGACTAATGTACCTTCAATGTCTTTGCTGTTTAATTTGATATGGGACGTGTCCAAAGAAAACCTGAGATACAGCACCTGACCCTGGATACAATTATAAGCAATTACACTAGAAACAGATAAAATAATATTTGATTATAAATTGAAAATTGATAACCTAAGATCAGTGATGCTTTCTTTTATATTTTTCATGTTAATGTTTTAAATCTGGTTTTGATTTGTATAATTGATGCATAAGGTTAAACCTTCT